>QKWP01001088.1:0-36765 GCA_003550325.1 Gigaspora rosea
AAAAAATAAATGATATAAATATAATATACGAGATATCTAGAATATAAGCTATAAATATGACATTTTTCAGATATGTCAGATTTAACGTTTTTGCCCGCAGCAATCTCCTAGCCAATCAGATTGCTGATCTATTAATAAGTATAGAAGTAAATGTTTGTCAACTCCTATCTTGGCAACCAGAGGTCATACAGGGATGCACTATAGCTTATTCGAACTGTCTCGACGAGCTGAGTTGAATGGTAGTGGTTTCATCAATTTTGGATCACTGGTTCAAAAGTTATGTCCGTTTTTGTGATGTTTCATAGGTCAACAACGCTCATATTTTGTGTTAATTGATTGTCTATCCTTCTAAAACTCTTCGCCAAAACTCACAAATTGATTGAATTTTGATCAAATTTTAGATTAATTCTGCAATTATTTGTAATAAAATCCAATTTCTACAAAAATATGAATTCTGTAGCATTTTGAGGCATTCTGCATTTTGCAGAAAATCATTGTTCTGGCTGCAAATAATTTTATATATAAATAAACATCAAGTATATATGCAGATATTTAGTAATTTAAGTATTTACGACATACATTTGAAATTAATTTAATAGGCTTATCAGGTACTTGCAGGCTTTTTTGTAAAATCTGATCTGACCTATATCTTAGCAGGCTTAGCTCAAGCCTAGCCCACAATAATGATGGGCCTAAAAATATGAACCTGATCCAGACTTTTGCAGTATCAGATCGAGCTTGGGTCTAGATAGCCCAGCCTGATTACTGACCCTAATTACTATAATCAAGACCAATATTTGCAAGACAAAATTACTTCTGTTCTCTTACTAATATCTACTTTTGCCCTTGTAAGATTCACTCTAACCCAGCACCTACCTTTCTTTTTCTTCTGATTAAAAAATATAGTATGGCAAAAAATTTTGGCTTACTATATAGTATACTATTAGCCAAATTTAAGCCAAACCATACTATAAACATGCCATTATTATGCTATAATACAATTTAACTATTTTTTAAAAATTTTCTTCAAAATTTTCTTATGATTTATGTTAATTAATTTTTTATTCAGAATATTTTGGAATATCCAAATATCAATTTAACCAAAACAAAGCATATTATATAAGAGATATGCCTATAGGCTATTTTAGTTTTGGGCATGCTCTATGGTATGTCACTATTGGCATATTATGTTGATATGCTATAACCACTATGCTATACTTCTACTTTTGATCTTTTCCTAGTATTCCCAAACTTTTAAACTAGTTAGCTTGGATAGATCGATCTATCTGATATTATTTGATATTATAGTTTTTCTTCTTTTGGTATCTATTTTCAAAATATAGATTCTTTTCCTATAGTGCATCTCTGGTAGCCAAATTAGTAGACTCTCTCTTTTAAAAATCATTATCATTTAGTTCTCTAGCTCTGGTTTTTAATATTTTAGTTTCGGTAGCGCTATTAAAAATCTTAGCTACTTTCTTACTTAGAACTTGTCAAGCAGGTTTCTGTTTCTCTAGTTTTTTGAATTTGTCTGTATAATAGGTATACAACTATAACTAGGGTTTGCAATAGGCCGGGCCAAACCCGGTAATTTGTGGGTTGGGCTGGGCCTGGGCCAGGCTTGGGCCCAAATTTTAAGCCCGTGATTAATTGGGCCGGGCTTGGGTTGGGCTTGTAAAATAATGGCCGGGCCCGGGTTTTATAAAGAGGCCTGATAAAACCCGGCAATACCCATTAAAAATATGTAGTTTTTACTAGTTATAGGCCTATTGTATTTAAATTAGATATTAAAATTTTTTTTTTTTTTTAACTGCAATGTCGCATGCAAGTGGATTTTTATTAGGCTTTTTAGATAATACATTTTTGGTTAATGAGAGTACATATAGCCACACGTGCAACTTTTGGTTGCCTATTTTAAGTAGTCCGCCCGAAGGTTCTACACTATACACCGTACCTGTAACCTAACTAGGAGATTACCCATTTAAACTCTCTGGTGTCACCTGTCCTGTATCACCCACCACAATCACACCTACACATAATCTCGTGCTGCTTCAATTGAAGACCACCCAGATCGACATTTGCCATACTACTTGCACCCTAATTCTATAGGTAATCTAGTAGCATTCCAACTGCCGGATTACCCTAGAGAGGGTGTAGTACAACCCCTCTAATCTTTCCATGACCCACACATTTCTAGATTAGGTATTGAATACCTTCGCGATGGCCGAGCCTACTACTAGCAGTCAGGGCTAACCATTAAACCGCACAGTATCCTTGCCCTTGCAAGGTTCATTCCGATCCCGATACCTACATCACCAGTCCTATTACCGATCCCTCCCAAACTACCAAACCAGTTAGCCCGAATGGGTCGTTGTACCTCGGCTTTAGGTGCCTTTTTTGGTTAACTTCTCTTGGTTCCTAATTCTATAGCATAGGACCTTTTCCTCCGGTTTTCCGGCGGCCAGGTTGGTGCCCACTTGCCCCGGGGTGTTCGTACAGTTCTTCGGTCTCAAATTCCGGATCTGCAGTATCGTCAAAGATTTTCATTACCTCCTTATTCGGGTCTTGCCAAACGGGATTCAAATATTCTGGTTCCTTGGATTTGTCTGTATCACAGAACACAACTTCGCCCGAAAGCTCCCATTCAAGATGGTAACCAAGGACTACAGGTAATGTACCCAACCGATCGTTGAATAAATGTTACCGGTACACAGGCCTATTTTTCTAAATCATCTCCAGTGGGATTTGAACTCTAGACCTGCCGCTTGGGAGGTGACAACTTAACAACTTCCCTAAGTCACCACACCCAGATATTAAAATTTTATTTCTTTTTAAACTATAATTTTTTTAATTTAGTTAGCTATTTTTATAATTCTTGAAATACCTAATAAAAATTAACCAAATAATATTCTAGTTAATTTGGTAAAGTGTGTATGTAATTTTTAGCATAATATAATATAATAGATTCAAGAATATATATTTTAATAATTTAGTTATTTGGAAAATATAATTATCATAGTGTCTCAAATCAAAAATTGATAATTGTCAAGTTGCCAACTAATCAATGATAATTTTATTGGACAATTAATTGATTGTTAATGATTAATTAATTAGTAATACTATTTGCAAATTATAGATTGGGCCAGGCTTGTTGGGCCGGGCTTGGGTTGGGCTAGGCTTGGGTTGGGCGGGCTTGGGCTGGGCCAGGCTTGGGTTGGGTTGGGTCGGGCTAGGCTAAGCTTGGCCCGGGCTTGGGCTTATATTTCAAACCCGTAATGAATTGGGCCAGGCTTGGGCCGGGTTTATAATTCTACAGGCCGGGCTTGGGTTTAGATGAACCCATCCCAACTCGGCCCATTGAGAACCCTAACTATAACTAAAAGCTCTTATTCAAGATAATAGAACCAAAACTATATGTAATATATTTAACTAATTAATGAAAAGCATTTACTGAAATATAGATAGGACTCCGAAGAACTCTAATACAACTTAGATCTAAGTTTGTATAATATTAGCCAAATAGGCATATAAAATAGGCCAAAATTTAAAAAAATTTACTATATAAAAATGCAACTTTTGATGAATTTCTATACAAACTTTCTTTTTTTAGTAACTTCTGAGTTATATTAGAGTTCTTCGGTGTCTATTTTTTAAAACATCACCAATAGGATTTGAATTCTAGATCTGCTGCTTAGAAATATCAACTTATCAACTTTCTAAGTTACTATACCCTTATATACAAAAAACTTTTTAATGAAAGATGTTTTCAAAATTTTGTATAAAAGATGCATCTTCTGCTAATTATTTATATACTAACACTTTTGGTTTGCATGCAAATATATGAAGAAGTTTTCTAGAATAGAAAACACAAAAGCTCTTAATCAACTTTCATAAAAACAGCTACTTTGCAATGCTTTTTTTTTTTGACTTCTACAAATTTTTTGTTTTTATTTATAGAAAAAATTTGGTATTAAATAGAGTTGAAAAATAATTTCTAAAAAATTAATTGTTTAAAAAGACCAAAATTTGCTTTTTTTTTATATATAAAGAGTGGCTAAATTTCATATTTAATTATAAAAATACTATAACTTCAACCTGCTATAACTTTTTTATAAATAGTTTTAAAACAAATTTAATTTTGTTTTATTATTTTTTTGAAAAAGGATTAGCAATTTGAATTTTATCAATTTTATTAGTTAGAACTAGATTGTCTGTACTATAGTTTTTTAAAATTATTTTATTATTTTTTTAGTAAAATTTTTCATTATAATAAAAAAAAACTTTTCAAAATATATATAAAGAAAACAAATATAAAGCTAAAAAAAATCTATTAAATAAAAAATCTTGATTTGTATAGAATTTTATTATCACAATTGACTTTGGGCTCTTAAAAATAGGATATGCCAATTATTTTTTATATAATTTTTTACTACTATTTTTTCTTTTGAATATTAAAAAATATTTTATTAAAAATAGAGCAAAGTAATCTATATTTTAATAGTAATAAATTCTTTATAGTAATATTCAATTGAAATTAAATAATGATTATATGTTATTTATATTGTATAACTTAGACAAATTTTATATAACTTAGACAAATTAAATAGTAAAAATATATGAAAATCGATTTTACTATATTTATCAAGTAGTTACTATTAAAAATAAAAATTATTTACTTTATCCTTAAGTAAACTGGTTTAAAAATTAATTAAAAATTCTAAAATAGGTTTTTCTAATTCTGATAGTAGTAAAATTATCAAAATTAGTTAGATATTTATTGAAATACATATATTTACAGATTAGATATTATTTTGTTATATTATAATTATATTATTTAATTAATAAATTTGTTAATTCCAGAAAATTAAAAGCTATTTCAGAAACTTTACAATATATACAAGTATATTTTTTTAAAATATTTTATCTATTAAAATACTTACTACTATAAAGAATATAGTCTATTCCATTTACTACAAAAATTTAATAAAGATTAATTTTAATAGTAAAAAGTTTTATTAATAGTATTTTTTATTATATTTTTCTAAAAATAAGCACATCTGGCCTACATTAAGTTAATTTTGGCCTGAATTATATTAACCTTGACCTGCATTATGTACAAAAAAAAGTACTTGTTTTTAAAAAAATATAATATTTTTTATAACAATTACACTAAGATCATATGAAAATGATTAATATACTTTTACGCTTAAATAAAGTTGTTTTTTGCCTTAAAAAATACTAGTTTTTTAAAATGTGTTTGTTATTTTTTTAGTAAAAATTTTTACTACTATATAAAAACCTTTCAAAATATATGAAAAAATAACTAGTTTGTATAACTAATTCTTATGTTCTCTTTTTTGATCTCAAGTATTTTGGGATCTACTAGACTAATTTTGATAATTTAAATACTATTAGAATTAAAAAAATAAGCTTTACAACTTTTAACTAAAAGCTAAAAAAATTTTATTTATTAGTTTTAGAATTAGAATTAAAATAAAGTTAAAATTATAATAAATTTATGAAAAAATGCACTTGTTACTGGTGGTGACATACTCTTGTGCAATGTACAATTAAACAAATATAAACACATATAAATTTATTATCATTAGAATTAGGGTATAATTAGAAAAAAGATTAGCACTATAGATGCTGATGAAATATGGGGTAAGTCAGTAGAAAAGTGACAAATTATTTTTAGTAAAATTTTTTTAATTTTTAAACTAAAATACCTTGACAACTATTTAATCAATTTTGCTAAAAAATTTTTTATTTTAATCTTGAAATTATATAGAATTAAAAAAAAAATTATTAAATTTATTAAAATAGTTGTTAAGATATTTAAGCTTAAAGTTAAGAAAACTTTTACTTAGAAAAAATTTGTTCCTTTTCTACTGACTCACCCTATATGATAAAATGTGGTAAAATAATTTTATTACTATTGGTAAAATTGGTAGTGAATTGGTGAAATTGGTGAAATTAATTTTATTAGTATCAATAGTTAGCACTAGAAGTAACTATATTAAAATTTCACAAAAAATTTTTTTGCTAGAAAAAAGAGTGGTTTCATAGTGGTTTCATAATCAAAATTTTTAGTTATTACAACATTTTTAAAAATAGTATTTTTTTGCTTTATTTTTATATTACATAATCAGGTTAATATTACATCTGATCTTGATTCTTATTGGCATAGGTGTTACTACTAGTGACAAATAGATTTACTCTAAAGGCAATTACTATTTGTACACTAGTGTATAAACACGGATACATATGATGACTTAAAATTTGCTTATGAAACCACTCTTTGGACTTTAACAAAAAAATTTCTTGCAAAATTTTATATAAACTATAACCTCTTTCAATTCTAAAACTAACTCTAACCCTAATCTTAAATCGGGTTTAATTTTGGTCTATAATTTATATTTTATACAAATTTGCAAATCAATTAATTAGTACCTGTGTACATACATATAGTGTACAAATAGTTTTTCCTACTCTAAATTTATAATATATTATATTAAATACTAAAAATAAAAATTCTTGTATAAAATAGCAAAATACTATAAGAAATAGACATTCTTATTAAATATATTAAAATTTGAAATATTATATATATATTTATAAATAATTATAAATTATATTAAATACAAGAGTATTCGTAGCATAGCTACAAATTTTTAACTTATTATATTGTAAATTTATCTACTGTATTTATAAGTATTATTAAAATTTTTTGTTTTGGCCAATATAATATTAACTAAAACTTGTTAATTTTTAACTAAAAATTGTTAATTTTTTTTGTATTTTTATATAATTTAGTAATATAGCTATTTTTTTATATATTGTAATTATAGTACTTCTGTTTTAATTTTAAAACTCTAACTTTAAGCTTAGTATTTTTTGATATATTTGTTCTATTTTGATATTAAGTTCTTTGTACTTTTCTTTGCAGATTGTTCTAATTCCATAGTTTTAGCTAAAAGTCCTACTTTTTTAGCCAAAAGACTAGTATTTTTATATTTAAATTATGCATTTTCAGTCTTAATCTTAGTATAATTTTTTTTAATTTTAGAAATTTAATTATAACAAATTATCTTTAAATTGGTATTTGCTATTTTTTATATATAAAATACAGGTATATTTAACTTTTAATTAAGAAGATATAAATTTTTTTTATATTAGAAAAATATAATTAGAGATATATAAACAAATAAAAATTGTATAAATTAGAAATTATATGACTATATAAAAAAATTTTATACTTTATCAAAAAATTCTGATTATATAAGAATTAGTATACTTATCAAATATTATTTGTTTTGTCTTTCATTTTTGTCTGCTAATTGAGCAACCTATGTGGTTTTTTAATATTGTATAATATTCTTTTCTTTTTCTTTCTGACTATTGTTCTGACAAATTAGAAAATGCATCAGAATTTTGTATAAAAGAACTATTATCTTGACAGGCCAAGCCCTTAAACCAAATACATTAGTAATATATTAATTTTAGTTTCTTATATGACTATCATCGTAGATGCATTACCAAATATATTAGTAATACATTAACTTTAGCTTCTTATGTAGCTATTGTTTTGACAGGTTATAGAATGTCTTAGAATTTCATACAAATAGTTGTCATCTGACAAATCAAGTATCTAGAAATCATACAATCCTAGCTTCTTATAATTAAATATAAGAACCATATAAAAATTTTGCAAACATGTGATTTTGAACCAATTATGGTACAAAATTAGGTATAATATGAAAATAAAACAAAATAGCAAAAATTATCTATAATGCAAAAATTTGGTTTATATAACCACTTTCTATCTTAACAAAAAAAACTTCTTGTAAAATTTTACAATAAGGCTTTTGTTAATATTGTCTAAATGCTTATCCTTATAATATTATTAAAAGTTACCTTTTTAATCAAAATGCAATAACATACTGCGATTTTTTAGCCAATAGAATTTTAGCACATATTACTATGTGTTTTCACATATGGGCTGATTTGGGAGTTGTCTAAAATGGAGCAGAATTATGTAACATATGACCAATCAAATTATAGAAATTTGATTATCTTCAGCAAGACAAAAAGTGAAAAACTTGAAAAATACAAAAAACAGTAGTTTAAACCTGCTCTGATATATTAATTAAAAATATTAAGAAGCCAATTTTGTTTATTAGACGATTCTCCAGTCAACTGGTTCAAAAATTTTTTTTTTATATATAAATTTTACTATAAGTGCGAATGCACAGTATCTCTATCTAAAACTTTTTTTTATACTAAGTTAATCACCTTTCTGGCTTAAGAGACTTTTGTAAAGCTTATTAAAACGCATCTAATAGTAGTTAGAGCGTCAAAATCGGCTTGGTGAATACCAAGATATCTTTAAAAAACCTTTCTTTTATTATGTAAATTTCTTTGCAAACAATAGTATTATTTATAAAAAAATTTATATAGTAAAAGAAAGGTTTTTTAAAGATATCTTGGTATTCACCAAGCCGATTTTGATGCTCTAACCACCATTAGATGCGTTTTAATAAGCTTTACAAAAGTCTCTTAAGCCAGAAAGGTGATTAACTTAGTATAAAAAAAGTTTTAGATAGAGACGCTGTGCATTCACACTTATAGTAAAATTTATATATAAAAAAAAAATTTTTGAACCAGTTGACTGGAGAATCATCTATTATATATAATTACTTAAAACCTATTTAAATTTAATCTATAATGGCTCTAACACTAAAATTAATTCACTAAAATATATATTAAAAAAATTTGCTTCACTTTAGACATCTCTTTGATTTGGCTTCAATCACTATATAAATTTTGTAATAATTATAAATTTGTAAATAAGATTATTAAATTTGTACCAATCAAAAAATTTATGTAAATTTTAGGAATATTATGAATTTGTCCTATACTAAAAATCAATATTACAATTAGATGATTTCTAAACCAATCATAAACAATTATCTCTCTTGAATCTACTTGCAATTATGGTTTGTAGATAAATTGTAAAAAGGTTTTTGTTAAAATAAATAGAAATAAATAGAAATAGTTAAAAATAAGCAAAAGGTATTAAAACTAAAAATATTAGCTTTTAAATAAGATTTTATATCAGGTTTTCTGTTTTTGTTTATTTTTTTTTTTTAGCACCTTCATATTTACAACCCTTTTTTTTTTTAAAGTTTTTAAGTTATTATACTAAATATATGAATTGTATAAAAGATTGAGAAACAAAACTTATTATGAACCAGATATTTTTAAAAGTACAGGTATAAAGTAAAATACTCTTTGTGAAAATATTGTGAAAATATTATGAAACCAATTTCAAAAATGATAGTATTCAATATTTAACATGTGAAATGAAAATAAAATTAAATTAAATTAAAATATGTATAGTATAAAAATTAACCAAGCCACCAAAAATAAAATTTGTTAGGGTGTATTTTTAGGGTTAGGGTTAATGTTAAAGATTAGTTTTAGAGTAGAGTTTATATTAAACAAGTATAAATGGGGTTTAGAAAGTCAAATAGAAACTCACATTTCATTTAATCTGATTTCATTATGATCTGTGACAATTAATCTTAGTAATCAATAAGGTTTGCAACATCGACCCACCCCTACCCAATAAATTTTTTCGAAATGGTCTGTCGCATAAAATTTCTATATGGGCAAATTTGACTCCAAATTAATTATATCATATTATATAATAATTTGGGTTAGAAACATTATAGCATTAATACTGTAAATATATATTATAAATTGTACACAAATTTATTACACAAAGGATAATTTTTAAGGCTTTTAATAATACAGTATATAATTCTTCTATATATAAAGAAATATAATAAATTTATTAAAAATAACATAGTAAACCTAATTTAAAAAACATGTCAAGTTTCTTAGAAAATAAATATCTTATAAAAATTACTTCATATCACATGTTTGGTCTTGTGATGATTCGATACAGAGTTCATACATATCGAGCAGCTTTAAACTCCAATACACTCTTGCAAAAATAAGCATGATTATGTTATATACAAGATCAAGACACCAGAGCTAATTTTATTGATTGTTAAGATAAGTCTTAACTTTGAAAATGAAGAAACATATATACTGGTAGTGCTAATGTACTAATAATAGATAAAATAAAAAGGCTACCACAAAGAATTGTACATCAAGAGGAAATAAAAAAGGCATTCTTTTATGAAATAAGTTCTTCTTCCATATTACGTAAAACATAATAAAAATCTATAATAGAAGAGTTAGATATTGATGCAGGTATGCAATAATCAGATGCCATCCCATGAAAAAGGCATTCTGTCTTAATATTAATAGTAAATTGTTGAGGCTGAATAATAATTTGGTTATCATCATCAATGGTCTCAAATTCAAATTCCTTTAAATATAACGTATATTAAAATTATTTTCTGCCAATCAACTTTATATTATAATATAACGTACCGTAATGGGCACTAATTCTCCCAATGCCCTATTGTCTGTACAAAAATGCCATATCTGTAAAAAAAAATAATAATAATATAAAAATCGTAAATTATTGGTAAAAAACTGAGCCAAAAAATTATTTTCCTATGATTGCTTACTTTCATTCTTGAAATAATTGTATCGGATCGTACTAATTTTACTGCAATTGCATCATGAGCTCTACCTAGATGAAGCAAATAATATTTTACTGCATTTAATAAATGGTTTTCAAATTCCGAGAAGGCCACCTCTATCACAAGATTGGGCCATGGTTTATGCTAATAATATAATCATCAATATTAGAAATTTGATTAATTATAACAATAAAAATATTTAAAACTTTACATACAGAAACTGGACCCTCATGTCCATTTGAATTTACATTAGGCTTGCCCCTTGTTATTAAAGATCCATCTGGTTCTCTTCCCGTACCACCTGCCCTTGTTCCTTTTATTCAGTATTTAGCATATACGTATATGAGTTATCTAATAGCATGAATAACAACCAAAAAGGTTAAATACTTACTAATAGATCCTAAAGCAATCATCATTCTTTCCAGATCTTTCAAATAAATCTCTCTTTTAATTGCCACAGAACAAGTTTTGTGAGGTCCAAAAGGTAGTTCATAGATATAAACTTTTCTATCTATCCACTCCCAATTCCCATGCACATTAAACATATCAGTTCTCTCTGTATATTTCTCCCAACTAATATCGCTTATCAGCATGTAGGGTAGCCTTAACATAATACATCCAACGAGTGTTAGCATTGACTCATAATGATGTAACATTAAAAAAATACTTACGAAACATCTTCCCATTTTGCACTTGGATGTATATTCCCTTGGTTCCACCACAATTCTCGAAATTTTGCCAGAGTGTCGTTAGATTTTGAAAGTTGAAAGGTAGTATTGCTATTTGTAATGATTAAAATCATTTCTGGAGAGTTATCCAAAAAATTTTATAATTACACATTTTACTCACGCTAATATCCATATCAACGGATTTTTGGAATTTATTATTATTAAAATTTCAAAAATATTTAACAGTGAAAAACTTTTGATCCACTGGTCCATTTTCGATGAAACAACTACCAAAATGTTCATCTCGATGAGATGATTCTAATGAATCCAAAACCAGTAAAACCCAATCACAGGATCCCGAAATCATTAGAGATTTGTGTCGCTTCGGGTGTTTTTAGAATTAGTTAAATCAATCCTAAAAACCCGAAGCGACACAAATCATTAATGATCTCGGGATTCTGTGATTGGGGTTTGACGATTTTGGGTTCATTAGAATCATCTCATCGAGATGAACATTTTGGTAGTTGTTTCATCGAAAACGGACCAGTGGATCAAAAGTTATTCACTGTTAAATATTTTTTAAATTTTAATAATAATATAAATTCCAAAAATCCGCCGATATGCCCACACTTACCTTGATACCTTACTAACAAAGCCAGGGGAATCTGTATTTCCCAAAGTTGTCATCAGATCTGCAAATGTTTTAAAACAAAGTATTTTAAAACATGCTCAATTTTTTTAAATAATAATCATATAGAAATTGTTTATTACATGAAGTATTAATCTATAATTATTAATTAATGATTTTACCATTATATAGTTATTGCAACATCTAGCTAGATTCGTTATGTGGCCTGATCTAGGGTGTCCAGATTCTGCATTTGCCTAATTCAACTAAATTTTGCAGAGCCCGTAGTTAAATAGTGTATTTTATTGGTTTATTGATTTTGAACTCGTAAAATTTGCAGAATTTGAGGCTTAGCTTATTGCGAAATAATACTTGACAATTGTCTTGTCAAATCCCCGCATAAATAATATTGATAGTGCTGCCCAGGTTAGCACAAAAATCCGTATATATATGAAGATACAAATAGCCATAAGATAAATATTTTACTTTAACGTGCATGATGACACGAATATATTTTATTAAAGATTCTAATTATTACAGGAATTAAGAATTTGAAGGATTTGTAAGGTCGAAGTCTCTCGTTCAAGACAAAAATGAAGGGTTTAAATATACAATTGAAGAAAAGAATCTGAACTAAATTATCTTATTTTAAGCATTCTCTTTTATTAAAGCATTTCAATCTTGATGTAGCTATGGTGATGTGGATCTCGGTGAACATATTATGGTCACTTGGGTCAGGTGACTTGATACGGTATAATTTTTTTTTTTTTTTGGTGAGACTTTCTTTGCTTTTATCTACGGTATAATTTTTTAAAGTGACATAGATAAAAATTGTATTGTAATAGACTACAAAATTATTGATCTATTGAAATATTTAGTTTTTTTGCTTTCAATTAGCAGTAAATAATATAAAATTATAGATTTTGATTCAACCTGAGCTATTCACCAACTTAAAATCGATTATTAATGTAATTATTAAAAACTAATAATTCAAGTTCAATGAAAAATTTTATTTAATATTATATAGTACAGACAAATCTCTAAAAGCAACCCAAGTACAACATCTGTAAAATGCAATTTTTAATATAGGCCCAAACTTATACCAAGCTTCATTAATATAATGCAATTTTTATATTGTTTCTAAATGCAAATTGTTAAAAGACAGGGTCACTATATGAGTTGCATTTAGAGAGAATTGATAACAAAATAACGTTTACTAAAATAGTCATATTGCATTTGTATTTATAAAATGAAAAGCCAAGGCTTATTAAGTTTACAAAAAAAAAAAGTCTAGTTCAATATTTTAAAATATCAACTACCGGTAATTATTTGGAATCCATAAATTACAAAACTTATCAATTTATAATAAAGGAAATTGTCCTAGCTCCCTAGCTCGATAACCCTTTTTTTTAGGAAAAAAAAAATATAATAAATAAAGATATATAATGCCAATTTGTTTATAAACGGTTCAAAGAAAATCAATCATCAATTTTTTTTAAAGGATGAGACTTTGCCTCGTTCTTTATTAAATATTAACAGTATAATTTATATAATATGCAATTTAAAGTCTATTAGTGCAGACTTACGATTAGAGCAACTTAAATCTCGATTCAAACTCTACTTAGATCAGTTGTCATTTATTATTAGACTATGTCTAAATTGCTAATACTCGATTTAGAAGAAATGCAGTTAATAATTAAAAGTCAAGGAAATAAATGTTAATGTAAAAGGCCTCAACATAATCAGGATAACTATTGAGTTTGCTAAAAAAAAACTAAGCTATCTATTATCTTCTTTACCTAACCCTAAACTTTTATAAATTTTCCAAATTGAACTTAATCTACCGGTAATAATTAGATCGATATGAATTTAAATAGACTATGCACGAAAAATATAATCTAATAAATATCAAAGTAGCACTATTATCAAAATACTTAATATTTAATACCAGATGTAAATAATTTGATATCAACATACGAATTTTCTATAATATTCTACTTACTGTATTTAGGACTAATTTTATTATAAAGTATAATATTTTCTGCCATATTGTCCCGAAATTGGATAGCTTGCTCTTATTCATCGATAATATCCGGTACTATATTTCACTATCTATAAAAAGAATTATTAATTTAAACAAAGCCATAATATAGTACAATATAATTAATTAAAAAAAAAACAAAATTTGTATTACCTTTATAATCATTATTGGATGAAATAAAACAACTTTTATAATGAGAATCAATACATACTTTATATACTTGCATATCCTCATTTTTTATATTTTGTAATTTTTTATCGGGTTCGGCCAATTCAGATAAAATACTTTCACTATTCCGCCATTCTGTAAAAATATCACAAATTTCAGTTGCAATTGGTCGCTCTTTCGGTTCTATATTCCAACATTTCTTTATGAAATCGGCATAGCACTTTGCAGTATTTTCATAAATATGTGGCCGTAAACCATCGCATACTTGTATTTGAAATTGTAATTTAGATTGCAATTTTGAAATTTGCTCAAAAGGAACAGGTTTACCGTATAAAATTTCCCACATGATCATACCAAATGAATAAATATCAGATGCTTTAGTGTATCGTTGATTATTCAAAACTTCAGGAGCAATATAAGGTAAAATTCCACAAATTCTATCAGATTTCGATTTTAAAGCAATATTAGCTGTTATTGAAAGTCCTAAATCTGCAATATATGCACTTTTTAAACAATTAAATAGTATATTTCCACTATGTAAATCACAATGAATAAGGTCATGAATTATTTGAAGATCTGAAGCAATACATTGTAACAGATTTAATTTTTCCAATCCATTTGTGCTATGCCACGTAAATTTCTACGCAAGTTACCTTTTAATGCATATTCCATGACTAGAATATAATCTTTAGAAGTTTTTTCTTTTGATATACCAAAGCATTTTAAAAATGTTGGATCTTTAAGTCCGATATCGCAATAAGCTTTTAACTTATTATTAGAAATATATATATTATACTGTAAATAATAAATAACGAATAATACAATTAATAATGATTTATAAATATTACCTCTTTTATAAATTCTTCGTGATAATAATTTGATTTATGAAGTAATTTAAGCGCAACCACTCTGGCGATGTTCTGACTTTTATCACACCATTCGGCGGAATATACAGTTGCAAATCCGCCTCTACCTATTTCTTTAATATTTTTAAATTCATCATAAGAAATCCAAGATAACTGATATTTATTTTCAATCAATATTTTTTTTAAATCATCATCAATCACTGAATTTCGTATCCACTCATTTTGTAACTGAAAATTTATTTATAAAAATTAGTCAATTAATAAAATTAATAAATTGATAAAATAGATTTTTAAGAAAATTATTTATGATATAACAGATACTGTAATACCTGATGTTAATTCTTTTTCCCTAATTGGCGATTTAAATATATTAAATTATTAAATAAGTACAAAATAAGTACATATAATGAAAAGGCATTGACATGTTCGACGCAGATCTTTTTTTCTAAAAATCAAATTTCTTTATAAAAAATTTTAGGATATGTCTAACTTTATCTTAAATTTCATCATAACTCTAAACATATTTTTGATTTCAATTACGTCTGATCTTATAATTGGATTGCAATACGACATAATATACTAGTTCAAATTTAAACAAAAATTTACCTTTGATACCAGTATTTGGCTTTATCTAAATCTCTAGTTACTCCAATTCCATTACGATAACATTTTGCAACTTTTGACATTCCACCAGCGTCACCCATCTCTGCTAATTTTTTATAATATATAAAGGCCTTATGTTCATCTTTTTCAACTCCAAATCCATAACGATAATACATTCCAACTTGAAATGTTCCGTCAGTGTTCCCCATCTCTGCAGATTTTTGACAATAAATGAATGCCTTATTTTTATCCTTTTCAACTCCAATTCCATGATGATAACAATATCCAACATCATATGTTCCAATAGCGTTTCCCATCTCTGCAGATTTTTGAAAATAAATGAAAGCCTTATTTTCATCCTTTTCAACTCCAATTCCATTTTCATAACGATATCCAACATTCCTTGTTGCGCTAGCATTTCCCATCTCTGCAGATTTTTGATAATAAATGAAAACCTTATTTTCATCCCTTTCAACTCCAATTCCTTCACCATAACAGTAACCAAGTGAATATATTCCACTAGCGTTTCCCATATCTGCAGATTTTTGATAATAAATGAATGCCTTATTTTTATCCTTTTCAACTCCAATTCCATGATGATAACAGTAACCAAGTGAATATATTCCACTATCGTTACCCATCTCCGCAGATTTTTGATAATAAATGAAAGTCTTATGCTCATCCTTTTCAACTCCAATTCCATATTGATAACAATATCCAACTTGATTTATTGCAGCAACGTCCTCCATCTCTGCAGATTTTTGATAATAAATAAAAGCTTTATTTTCATCCTTTTCAACTCCAATTCCATGATTATAACAATATCCAACTTGATTTATTGCAGCAGCGTCCTCCATCTCTGCAGATTTTTGATAATAAATGAAAGCCTTATGCTCATCCTTTTCAACTCCAATTCCATAATGATAACAATATCCAACTTGATTTATTGCAGCAGCGTCCTCCATCTCTGTAGATTTTTGATAATAAATAAAAGCTTTATTTTCATCCTTTTCAACTCCAGTTCCATGACGATAACACCGTCCAACCATGTATGCATGTATGTTCCGTAAGCGTCATCCATCTCTGCAGATTTTTGATAATAAATGAAAGCCTTATTTTTCATCCTTTTCAACTCTAATTCCATTATAATAACACCGTCTAACCATATATGTTCCGTCAGCGTTCCCCATCTCTGCAGATTTTTGATAATAAATGAAAGCTTTATGCTCATCTTTTTTAACCCATTTACCGTAATAATAACAACTTGCGAGAATGACCTGAATTATAGGATTATCTTGATAATTTAAGCAAAAATTAATAATATCATCTGGATTTTGCCTTTTCTTTATCAGAAATTGTTCCAATGTGTCAAGAATTAAGCGAGGAGTTTGGCCTTTTAATCTTTCTTCATTATACAGATCACACATTTCCTTAACATTAAGAAAATCCTGTGACTTGTTATCATTTAGGTTCAATTGGGTATTATTAGCTATTTTGGTAATATCTGATGAATTATCGCTTTTTTCTGGCTGCTTTCCGAATATGTTATTGTAAATTGACATCTTGCCGCAAGAAAGATGTGTTACAGTACATAAGCTATGAAAGCACATTAAATTCATTGAAATTCAATATGTATTACGTTGCATGACATTCATTGTATGTCTTTAGCTACGTACGTACGTACTAGGTTACTATTCTAACAAGTTGGAACGTTTGTACATACACACAACTAGTTATGCGTTTACCCTTTTTTATTTTTACTACCCTGGTTGTTGCTCTTGCAGAATTCTATTGTCTCATTCAAATCTCATGATCAAATATGTATCTCAGAGATTTTTATGAGCTTTTTTTATTAGTGAAAAATTTTATGTGAATATATATATATATATATTTTTTTTTTGCATTCATACTAACTTAACATAATTAGACAGAATGTAGTTTATGAAATTAAGATCAATACAATCATTTAAATTGTAATTATTCATTAAATATTCATTACTAAATGTTCACTATATTTGTAATATTAAAATCAAATTTTAGGTGTTGAATATTTAAGTTACCAATGCTATTGACTTCTTATTAAGACTTCATATTATAAGAGTATTATGTTCTGGATATAAGATAGTAATATAGTTGCTAATATTTAATCCAGTTAATAATGTAGAATTGTAAAATCCAATAAAAGCTTTTATAGCTCATTATATTATACCAAATTGGTTGTTTAGTCAAGTATTTGTAAGGGTTTTTTCCTTTTTTTTTTTTGAGGTTAATAATACTTATACTCAGTGAAGATATAAATTTTTGCTTACTTGATTTAGTTTTGATGATTAGAAATGCAATCATTTGTTTTTATTTATTTTAACAATATTTTTCTTTGATTAAATGTTTTGAAAATATATTCATAATCATATTCTAGAGTTGATAACCATCAGATCAATAGAACAGAGTACATTATCCAACAGGCTACAATTATAAAATCTATTTGATTTTTGAAAACAGTTTAGAGTGAATATTAAATGTTGAAATTTTTTTCTGTTTTATAGTAATATTCCTCAATCAATGTTCTTTTTTGGAGTACAAAAAATTTTTAAGGAGTACTTTAATATAAATTACCATTCTTAATAAAATTTGTTAAAATCAGAAATATTATAAGAGGGCTTCCAGAAATTACACAATTTTTGAATGCGTAAACCAAATTATCAGGTATATATAACTATCAGTATTGGGCTAAACCAGTCAATAGTTAAGCTTGATCAGACCAATTTGACCAGTCTGGTCCAAGGGTTTAATACTGGTCGAATTGGTCAAAATATATATATATATAAGAGTAAATTTATTCATTGCCCCATGCGATGCGCCTTATATGTCACTCTCCCAATCAAATTTCAAGATCAGGTGTAACATTACATGATCAAAAAATTCAAAACAAACGTTCGTTTTGTCAAAAATCGTCTATAACTTAAAATTGAGTATATGAAACTACTCTTAGGATTCTAACAAAAAAAATTCCTTGCAAAATTTTACTATAAAAACCCCTTCTCGCCCATACACACAATCTATACCTCACCCTAACCCTATCCAATGAAAAAATAGGTTATTTTAATTGTTTTGATTTTACGTTACATCTGAATTTATGATCTGCGGCAGGTGCGACAACATCGCACGTGCGATGTATAAATTATTTCTATATACAGTATAATATATGAGTAAAGTTATTTGTCACATAAGTAACAGCGGCTTATGTATCACTGAACCAATCAGATTTCAGGATCTCATATAACGTAACACGATCAGAAAATTCAAACCAAACGTTCGTTTTATCAAAAAACAACAAAAATCGCTTATTACTCAAAATCTGCATAGGAAATCACCTCCCGTGCTCTAACAAAAAGTTTTCCTTGAGTGGTTTCACTATAAACCCCAAACCCTAACCCTAAACCTAGGTGCTCACCCTAACCCTAAACTAACAAAAACTAAACTTTATCGATACAGAGATGATCTACAGGTGACATTATCACATGCGTCGCATATAACTTAATTCTAATATATTTATATTAACTAATTAAATTAAACTATTTAGCTAATTTAATAATTTGATTTATTTAAATTCTTTTTAGTTTGTATATAAAGTATTTATTAATTCAAAAATTTAGAAATAAATTAAGTTTATTAAATAATTATTATTTGTTTAGCAATAAATTTGTTGTTAGTTATAACATAAATATAAATAATTCTATTAGCACATTTGCCGATTTTTGGAATTTACAAGTAGAGTATATTTTTTTAAAACATTAAAGCTAAATAACTTCTGGTTTACTAGTCCATTTTAAATAATTTTACTACCAAAATGTTCGTCTCTTTGAGACGATTCCAATGAGCTCAAAATCATTAAATTCCAATCACAGGATCATAAAATAATGCGCTATCAAATAGTGGCCTATATAAAAGTTAATAATTAATAATTAAACTATTTGACCAATTTGACCAGGCCAGTTTGACCAAAAGCCCTTTTACTATTGTTCAGCAAATTTTTGGTTGACTAGTAGTTTAGTCAACACTAAAAATTATCTACAAACAGCAACTATTGACAGCTTACTATAAGAAGAAATCTAATTCCTAGACTTCTGCATGGGCCTGGTCTACCCATGGGTAGTACCACAAGGGCTGGGCCAGGGTATCGATTTTTGAACCCGCAGGTAAGGGTAAGGGCTCTAGGTACCAAGCCATTACACAGATGGGTATGGCTAGAGTAATGCTGCTAGCCTGCTCTTTTAGCCCATGAATACCTGTTAAATTATTTCACGTGACTAACAACCAATTATAATCTGGTAAGTGCTAAATATATATACGTAAAATTTTTTATATTGCTCTGATCTCTTGTCACTGGTTATGTGCAATATATAAACAAGATGTTTCATACTTATTTCTTTTTTTTTTAGCCTGTATAGACGTTTTACTAACTCTTTTTTTTTTTTTAAGCTGGTATTATCATTATTAAAGCGTTGTTACTCTAGAATTCCAAGTTTAAAATTTTATTAGTTAGTTGCCAACTATAGTTGCAATAGTTACGGGTATCATATGACCAACCTAATTGGTTAGTTGGTTAGTTGGTTAGTTGCTAAGTCATATAATAAATATTAAAAAAACACTTTTACTAAATGCATCTATAGTAGTTTTGCACCTATTATTACATTATTTAAGTATAATTTATTTGTTCATTTCTTTTTAATAACAAAAAAAATTTGCATAATGAACTGCATAACAATGCTCGAACACCTAATTTACATACCATAGCCTAACTATAACTATCCAATTATGACTATAGCTATACTAACCCTAACTATACTATAACTACTTTAACCCTAACCATAACCATCTAGCCCAAACTATACACTAACTATAATCATCTAACATAATACTGAACAAACTTAAACCTACAACAGACTAATGCGAATTTACCAAGAATTTAATGACAAATACAATCAATAACGAAGCCACAGAACCACACCAGGACCCCGAACAATATATATAGAGGTTACATTGAAATTTTGGCTAAAAAGGTTACTTTTTTACAAAAATGTTATATTTGAAAAGTGGATATTGGTCAAAAGGTTATATTTAAAAGTGGATAAAAGCTTTTAATGTTATATTATTAAAAGTGGATAAAATTAATAAGTTTTAAATAGGCTATATTTAAAATTTGGATAAAGAAAAAATTTTTTTAAAAAATTTTATTTGAAAAAAATTTTTTTTTTAGTAAAAATTTTTTTTTAAAAAAAATTTTTTTTGAGAAAAATTTTTTTTTGGAAAAAATTTTTAAAAAAAAGTATTGATATATTTGATAATTGGTTAAATTTTATTAAATATTAAAGCTTATATGTAAAATATGGGTAATTAGCTCTAATAAAAAGTGAATAAAATTTTAAAAAGTTTATATTAAAGCCAATGTAACCTCTATATGTATTGTTCGGGGTCCTATCACACCAACGATGAATCTACCAAAATGATGCAACAAACATGACGAGACCATGAACTGGGAAATAGAACAACTACCTCAAAGATGTTATAAAAGAACTGGTATAAAGACACTTCTCTTTGCCTATAAAGAAAAAAAAAGCATTTGTTAGCTAAACATGTTTGTAAACAAGAACAAAAAGAACTACATATCTTCAAGGTCAAATAAATATCAATCCGAGTATACTTTATAGTTAGTTATCTAAAAGAGTGTTAGTTGTTGAACATGTTCAAAAAAAAGAAAAAAACAATATCACTAGTCTAAAATCGGAGTGACAACTAGCTTTAGTAGTATTATCAGGAAAGAAAAAAGAAGCATTAGTCGAACAAAGCCAAAAGAGAAAAGAACTACCAAGAAAAACAATAACAGGCCAGAATCAATAACGCTAGCAATGAAATTATCTGTATCTGGAAAAAAAATATTAGTTGATTAGTATACAAACAAAAAGCAAAACGTAACAAAAAAAAGAACTGATTATCAACTATCAGGGACAAAATAGATGTGCATTTTATGACATTTGTGTCAGATTAAAATGAAATATGTAAGTATAAAAAAATTGAAAAATAAAAATTTTTGGGATGTATTTTTTAGGGTTAGGGTTAAGGTTAGAAGTTAATTTCAGAGTAAAGTTTATATTAAACAAGTATAAATAGGTTTTAGAGGGTTAGATAGAAATCTACATTTCTTTTAATCTGATTTCATATGATCTGTGACAAGCTATGCATGCATGATGATAAGCTTCGCCGATTTACCTGACATATACCTGTACTATTAGTTTTTGATCACTATCGCTATTTTTATATAGTTGTTTAGTTGATTAATATAAGCAATCAGTTAGTTGGCAACTAGTTAACAACTAACGATTAGCTATAATCGAACCAGTTGATTATAAATCAATTAGTTGTTTAAAAATTTTTTAAATCAGTTAGTTGGAAAGTTGTCAACTATTTGATTTTCCAACTAATGATTTGGAACACTAGTTGGGGCCCATGGGCTGTTAAAAGAGTACCCATATCCTAATGGGCCAAGCTCTAGAGTAAGAGTAGCGCTTAGGAAATAAATCCTTGTACAAACAGATAGAGTTAGGGTACCACTAGTACCCGGCTCTACTCAGCCCATGAAGAAGCCTACTAATTCCCTCCTTCTCTGATGATATTTTTATCATAATTTTTAAATTTTTTATATAGGCAAAAAAACACTATCAAATGCTATAATACAAGCACAAACAAACTGCTTATAGTAATTCTGGCTAATTTTAATTGCTATTTCTAGAAGTTTATCAGTTTTAATATCAATTATATTAGCAAGTACATTTTTTATAAAATCTACATAGATCTACAACTTTATATAATTATGATATATATAGAATACTATATAAAAATTATATAAGTTACTTTTTATATTATTGAATAAAATTTTGCTATTTATTGTTAATAGTTATATAACTAAGGGTGCTATATTTTAAAAATGTTAAGTAAATAAGTTCAGTTCCTAAGTAATATGTTCAAAACCCTTGAAAATCTTATAAATACTAAATTTTTTTAAAACCTTATATATACTAGTAATTTATATTATATAAAACTTCTTTTTTATCTTAAAATTGTATAACTACTGATAATTAATACTAAAATTCTATTTAATACAGAATTTATATAAAAATCTATTTAAACTTATATAGTATATATAAAAAAAATTCTATAAAAAAAATTATATTATAATATATATTTATGAATTTAGTTACCAAAGTGCTTAAATATAATCTGTTTCAACAACTTTTTTTTTTTTAAAACTTTAATAGTAGCTATATTTTACTTTTAAATTACCAATAGCAGTTGTTAACCTGTTAAGATTGCTAACTTTTTTTTAATTTTCTTTATCTAATTTCAAGGATAAAAAGTATTTAATACTTACTCTTACAAACAAAAAGAATTTACAAATATAAAAGGGAGTTAAAAAAAAAGAAATATCTTTACAAAATCTATACAAAATTCAAAATTATAACAGAAGATAAGAAAAAATAAGAAGACAAAAAAATAAAGCAATCTTGATATAAAGGGGCATCCATAAATAACGTTATATACCCCCTCATAGTAGCACTTGACCCCCCTACTATATAAAAAAATTTTTTAAAATCCGTATATTTATATATTAAATTTTACAAAACCTTGGATATATTGTGATACAGTGATCCCATTTGGATGATTTAGGTACTATTCGATTCGTCTCAGTGAGACGAATCCAATGATACCAAAATCACTTCATTTGGATTACTAGATCAGTAGTTATTCACAAAAAACTATTGATTTTATAGTTATTTTATAAAATAACATAATAACCAATAGTATTTGGCCAATAACTTTTGATTCAGTGATCCAAATGAAATGAAATTGGTACCATTCGACTCCTCTTACTGAGATGAATCGAATGGTACCAAAATTATTAAATTTGGACCACTAGATCAGTTTATAGATGATTTTTTCTAAAAAAATTGCGTTATATTTTTTTGACCCCCCTATTTAAGAGAAAAAACGATATATTTTGTCAGACCCCCTCCCCCTCTTGCATAACGTTATTTCTAGATGCCTCCAAATTGTGAAACTAATCTAAAATTATATAGTATTTTACTTTACCAAAGTACTATATATAAATATAATATAAAACAAAAGAAAACTATGTCTAAAATGCAATGTTATGAAAATTTCTAGACAGTTCTATAAAGATCCTAAATATATTGTTTATTGTTTATTCTATATACAGTATAATATGATTAAACTTATAATAGCCATTACATTTTGGTAGATGTATAAGCTAATTTTTTAAAGGAGGCAAGCTAGAATACTCACTTTGTTAAAATATTTTGTAAAAAACCAAAGAGATAAAAGAAGAGTATACAAACTTGTAAGGACTTGAAAGAGTTATACTATATAGAATAATATATCTAACCCAATATCTACTTCTGCTTCTGTATCTACAAAGCTCTAGAGCTTATTTATTACTTCTTTGCTTGGTAATACTATAGTTTTCTGCTAGAAAATTTTGTATACAAGAGTTTGATTCTTTTTAACTCTATTTTAGTTACAACCAAAATATATAGTAAATAGCTTTTAGTTCTAGCTACTACTAGTGAAGTTCTGTTATAGTAAAACATATTAACTATATAGTTTTTGTAGATCAGTATTTTTTAAAAAAAAGTTGGTATAAGAGATCATTAAAAAGAGTTTTTTATATATTATATATATTTAATATAAACTAAATATTTAAAGTAATAAATATAAAATAATTTATTTACATTAAATAAACTTTAGTTTATAAACTCAAGCTAGCTAATCTAAAGTTTATGCTTTGAGTTTATGAACTCAAGTTTAAACTCAAGTTTAAACTTTAAAGTTAAACTAAAGTTCATAAACTTTAGTTTAGTTTGTTTTTTCTTTGAACTTCTTGAAACTAAACCAGAACCAGACTGAATGGACTACTTAACATTTCTACCAAACTATACTCCGAATTATACTCTAAATTATACTCTGTATTTTACTTTAAAATATATTTTATAATAAGTATATTTTAGTATAAAATAATATTAAAAATATTCTACTAGAGTATATACTATATCATTCTAAAGCATTTTATTAATGTTTCTATTTTTAGTATACTAGCTAATCTAAAGACCACTAGCTTTTTTAAAAAATTTTATTTATTATAAATTTTTTTTAAAATATAAAGAATATTTTATTTAAACTTCTATAATTAAAATAGATTAAAAGGTTATAAATTATAAATTAACTTTATAAAATAATCTTATAAAAACTATTAACTGCACTATAATGCCTCTTTTTATTTTGTATTTTATAATTATTGTGACAGATTAAAATGAAATCGGATTAAAATGAAATTTTTCTATTTTTTAAGCAAAATTTTAAAATTTTTTAGGGGACATGTTTGGGGTTTTTTTAGCATTAGGGTTAGGGTTTAGGGTTATGGTTATTAATAAACGAGTATATGTGGGTTTTATAAGCTTTAAAGGTGAGCAAGAGAGGTCCCCAGTTTCATTTTAATCTGATTTCATTTTAATCTGCCACAATTATTAGGTGAAGATTTTTGATTCAAATAGTAAAAAATCGGCCTATTGGTTCTTGAAATACTTAGAATTAAAAAGTAAATATTATATCATATAAAGATTTGCAAATATGAAGTATCGATGTTTGTGTATCAATCGACTGATGATAAATAGTTGATAAATAGTCCATACCGGGTTTAAATAAACCCATTTTGGATTCAAATAGCCTAAATGAACCAACTTCTGGTTCAAATGAACCCAAGCTGGGTTCGATAAACACAGCAAGGTTCAAAGAACCACAACCGATTCAAATGAACTACAGCTGAGTTCAAATGAACCACATATGAACCATAGGTAAACCATAGCCAGGCTCAAATAAATATATATAAATTTAAATTATATTAATATTTACCCGTGCATAGCACGGGAGCTTTGATTTATAATTTACCTCTACATAGTCACATATATTTATAATTTATATATATATGATTATATAGAAAATACCATTTACATAGTCACACCTCTACACTATCACCAGATAGTGGTGTGCCAATTGAGTGATTATATAGAGGGGCGACTGTATAACGGACATGTATGGATAAGGATTTTAAATTTAAAAATTTATTATAAATCCATTATATGTATATATTAAATCAACCATATAGCGAACGGATTTTCATTAATATACCCAAATTTCCGTTATATCGATAGTTGACTGTAGTATGTGATGCTTAATACACGTATTTTTATTAAGCTTATAACTGCTCCTAAAGGGAATCAAAAAAACCCGATCCCGAAAATCTTTACATATCCGAATCAATTGACGTCAACTCAAATCAATAAATATTTTATAATTAATGCGTTACAATTTTATGTAACAATTTTATAAAATAGAATTATGACCCGATTTTACTTGGTTTGGTTCGAGTTCGACCGAAACTCTCGTATGACCCTTTCGGAGCACTGCTTATAACGTCTTTACTATTATTTGTTGAACTAGTGCAGTATAATAATTGCTAATTTAATTTTTAATTTTTTGTATAATTAAATTCTTTAAATGAATGAACTTCTAAATTTGATGAACACAAATGCCATTAAAATTTGCAAAACCGAGGTTATTGCATAACAACAACTATAATATCTATCAATTAAAAAAAAAAAGTTATAAAAAAATTATATACTTCGCTCAAAAAGTATGCCATTCAAAAAAGAAAAAGATTACAGCATTCCCTTTATCGCTAAGAAAATTTCTAACTACATATACACTATGTGCATGAAACACAAATCCGTGTAACATATAAAATATAAACCAAAAATTAAACCTGATTTAATATTAGGAGCTTTAGGGTTTTAATTTATGCTAAAATTTGACAAGGAATATTTTTTGTTAGAACCCGAAGTAGGTTTTATAATCATGAATTTGGGATATCAATATACCAGTGTTTCATACACTAGTGTACAAATAGAAATCGTCTTAGTAAAAAATCCTCAATAATAAATAATACATATAACCTAATTTTAGCGAAAATAAGTGGGTTAATCGTGAGTTAAAAAGATAGGGTTGAGGGTAGTATTACAAAACGTCAAAATTTTTTCAATCGATTAGTTGAATAATTATTTTTTTCAGTTGCCAAACTAATTGCAACTAATCGATTAACTGTTAAGTTGAAGTAATCGATTAATCGATTAATTGTAAGAATTTAACTAATCGATTAGTCGATTATTCGATTAATCGATTAGTTGGTATCTAAAAAGTTCAATTGATTAGTTGTCAACGATTTGTTACACTAGTTGAGGGCACCGTGGTTATCTATGATAGAATGCATCAGATAGATATAATTAAACGGTCTTATAGAAAAATAACCATTTTAGCAAACTCCGCTTATACATCAAGAAGGTAACAATCTATGAATATACTGTATATTTACTAATCAATTAAGTTGCGCATGGTAGATACTTTCTTGATGCATATGTCGGAGCTTGTAAGAATTGATTGCAATAATACGAATGAGTGACTCGGATATTTTTAAAAACTAAGTAACCGAACGTTTATTATTTATCATTATTCGCATCGTCTCATTTAAGACGATTTAATTGTTATTTTATTAAAAGTAAATACATATTCAAAAAGCATAGCTTACAGGTCAGTAAAATGAAATGATTTAATTAACGCATAATTAGTAGTCATAGTTATGAAAATTTTAGGGTACATTGTTTTTTTTAGGGAGTAAAATTTAGGGTCAGAATTGTTAAAAAAGAGCATAAGTGGGTTTAATACAGTAGGTTTAATGTAAATGCAGGTACTGATACATTTAAATAAATAACTATTATTGTTTTTTTTATCTAATTAAGGATGTTAATGGCTCAACTTGAAGCTGTCAAGTTCAAAGACTGGTGTATGGGTTTAATTCCATTTTCATTCAGATTAAATTAAAATGGATGCAGATTCAAAACTAATGTGCGTCAGACTGAAATTTAAGTTTGAGATGCATAACGATAAGGTTAACTTATTTGCGTCGAATAAAAATCTATAATTTCTAAATTTATGAGAAACAGAATATAGTAAATACATACTCAATTCAAATAATTATATGTACCCAATAACTTATGACATATATTTACTTCTGTTCAACGCAACAACGTTGGTTGTCGTTATTATAATTATTTTTATGCTCACACATACTTCGTGTTGTTTCTATATGAGATATCTCAGTAACGTAAAATATAAATATGTAGTAAATTACACATGATAAAAGAATTTTAAGTTTTTTTTTAGCTCAAAAATTTGGCGTAAAATAACAATGAAAAGTAAACAGTTAAACGCAAATCAGGGGTATGATTTGTGTTTTTCTATTAAAATTCTAAAATTTATAAATAAGAATTTCTATTTATATGTTATAAGTAGAAACGGAATTTAAGTGGATTCGGAATTTTTATGCAAAACCATTATTTTGGGGCTGATTTTATCCTATGAATACCCAATATCCTAACCCTGATTTAACTAAAAGCTTGAACGTTGCACCGAGAGGATTTGTGGTGTCTAAGGGTGTTCTCAAGCTGCACGCTCGATGGACTAGCTAGTGATCGTAATAATGCACAACCACTATAATTAGACCATTTTTGAGAACCGATAGTATGGATGTTGAGAACCGATAATATGGATGATCATATGATTGAAATATGCTCACATATCTACCTCATTGTGATTAATTTATGATGCTCAAGTATTACAATAGATGGAATATTAACTGAAATTGATGTTTGAACGAACACCTTTGCCATTATTACCATTTAGCAATTATCATGTTTTTACAAGATCGAAACAAAAAAGCGAAAATGATGAATCAACAGAAAGATAAAACACCATCTACGACAATTCCAAGTTCTATTCCTTTTCAGATATTGCTACAAACCAACAGAAAAATAAAACGTCAACTCCAGTAATTTCGGTTCCTATTTCTCCTTTTTCAAACCTCACGAACTTTCATATGTTGCTACAACCAAACTATCCGACTCAACTTTTTCAATCCCACAGCGACTAATAAATCAGATAGTGAATACGATGAAGAAATTCATATAAATATTTTTTAAAATATGTTTATATTTTTCTCTAATATTAATAAAATACTATAGTTTTATGGTTAGATTTCACTTTTAAAATTGCCCGATAATAATTGTAATCAAGACAAGGTGATAATTCGTTTACGATCTTGAAGATCCATAATGTAAAGAGGGAAGTACTTGAACAATGGTTTTTTCTAATAAATCAATGAAAAAATTTCGACCAATAAGAGCAACTCTGTAAAAAAAAAGACTCCATTCCATCTCTTGTTGATTTGAATGATAAATACCCTTGATCGGTTAAACGATCTTCCGCTAATAAAAATTTTCTCTTTGACGGATTAAACTTTTATCACGTGTTTATTCAAACAACCAGTTGTTACGATCGGTTGGGAGAGCTTGATGAAATTGGGCCGGTTTAATTCGATCGTGATTAAGTTTAAATGGTTTTAAACGATAAACTAACACACATAATTTCGGGTTATAAGGTTTCTCTTTATTAATATTATTACAATAACACTAAATACTATCTACAATCGTTAACTACTTGTCCCCCCTCCATAAGCTAAAGCTAAACCCTTGTATATTTTTAATTCGTACGAGAGCTTTAATCACTCGATTGGAGATTCAATCACTCGTTTGGAGATTCAATCACTCGATCACCCGTTTGGAGCTTCGATCACCCGTTTGGAGATTCAATCACCCGACTATGCCACAAACCAAGAAATACATAACGATAAACTAATAAAAAAATAAAAATTGAGCATAACACAATACAATCGATTCGTTAAACTATTTTTTTATTAATTAAAATTTGCCCTCAGACCCATTCCGACAGATTGACTAAGACACCTATGATGCTAGGAGACATCCAATGGAGATAATTTAACTCGTATTAACAAAAGTATTTACAACGTTCTCCGTTTTGTATCTATCCTCCATTTTAGTTTTGTTCTGTTAAAAATATAACAAATTAGTATCATATACAATATTATACTATATTACGTTATTATCAAGTCTTACCATCATTTCCTGCATTGGTTTAATATTTTCCTTAAACTCTTCTTGCCACTTTTTATGCGTTTTGATTGGATATTTTTTTTTTGAAGCAAGATTAAATAAACGATTGTGCTTTATCTATATAAAAATAATAAATTTAATTAGATAAATTTATAAAATGTAAGATAAAAAAAAATAACTGCAGTATATTTTATCAGTACATAAACAAGAAAAGTGAAAAGTGCAAATTTGAACTTAATAAGAAAGCACACAAGCGTCAAAATAATGCAGAAGGTGCGCCCAAAGCATAAAAACGCACTTATTGCTTCCATCAGGAAGTAGAAGGTACATAATAGATACAAGGCGTTAAAATGATTTATCCTCGCTCCCTTGAGAAAGTAGGTGTGTGAAAAAGAAACACAAAAATCATCTAAACACGCCAACATCGCTCTCGCTAGGAAGTAGAAGGTACATAATATACAAGACGTTAAAATGTTTTATCCTCGCTCCCTTTAGAAAGTAGAGTGTGTGAAAAAAGAAACACAAAATCATCAACATCGCTCCCGTTAGGAAGTAGAAGGTATATAATAGATACAAGACGTTAAAATGATTTATCCTCGCTCCCTTTAGAAAGTAGAGTGTGTGAAAAAAGAAACACAAAAATCATTTAAACATGCCAACATCGCTCCCGTTAGGAAGTAGGATACAAGACGTTAAAATGATTTATCCTCGCTCCCTTTAGGAAGTAGAGTGTGTGAAAAAAGAAACACAAAAATCATCTAAACATGCCAACATCGCTCCCGTTAGGAAGTAGAAGGTGTGTAGCTTAAGTTAAACACCCAGTTTAAGTACAACGTCTTTAGCCTGTTTTAAGTTTTTCTGTGCTTTTGTGTTTAAACTATTTATAGCTTCATTTATACCTCTGGTCCACTTCTGTAGAATTTGTTGGCGGTGTCATCAACCATATCTCGTAGTTTAATATTAATGGGTCTTTTGAATTTCTTAGAAACCAATCAGTATATTTGTGATTAGATATCTTTAATTTTATAAATTTCGGTAAAAGACGATAACGTGTAAAATTTGATAACGCGTAAATTTTTATCTTATAATCATGAATTTTTTCTTTTTTTCATGGTGTTTTATGATTTTTCATAAAAAATCAAAAGGTTGTCTCTACTGCGCATTAACAAAAAACATTCCTTGCAAAATTTTGGTATCAGTACTTTAATTCTTTCGCTTTATTCGATTGGTTTGATTGGTTTGATTTTCACGTTACACCTGTCTCAAAATTTGATTGGTTTGTGCAACAAAAAAGTCACATGACCGGGAAATTTTTCGCGTGTGATCATCACGGGGTATACTCTATAAAATACAGTATAATACATCAGTGTTTTTTATCCCTCTCCTCTCCATAATTATTTCAAGCCTAACTACGAACATGTTTACGCGTTCAACATCCGCTTTAAGGGCTTTTTATTATAATGTCGCGTAAGGAAAGATCTCCAGGAAGAAGTGAAGCCTGTTTCTGAACTTGAGATAACACCCTCAATGGTATAAGGATGAGCGAAGACCGCTCATTTGAATAAGTTTTGAACTAATCCAACAGCTAAGAACTGTTAGTTCGATGCTTGGTGTAAAGCTGGGACTGCTAGTCTTCAGTGAAGAACTGCTAGTTCTAAGTTCTACACCTTGCGTAAGCTGGGACTGCTAGTCGTTTTGGTTAAACGCAAATGGGTTTGAGCTTAGTCCAACAGTTATGAACTGCTAGTTCGGCGCTTGGTGCAAGCTGGGACTGCTAGTCTTCAGTGATGAACTGCTAGTTCGACATCTCGCGCAAGCTGGGACTGCTGTCTGAAGGATAGTTCTTGGTTCAACGCAATATTTCGTTGCTTACTGGAAACGTTTCTTCTAAACATTGTTGTATTAATTACGTACTTTATTTTTTTCAGGAGTGGACTGCTCAAACTGCTCAAAAAAGCATGAAGCGTTCCGGTGATACACAAATCAGGAGTTTGAATGTGAATTTTTACAGTAAAATTTTACAAAGCAAAAAAAAAAGAGTTTACAAACAGTGTTTTTATTAGGTTAAGAAAATAAAAAATTTTATCGGAAACGCGCCCCAAATTATTGACGGCATTGCAGTATTAGGAGAAGTTATCTAAACGCTGATGATAATGGAGAAGCTTCAAGTTCATCAAAAAAAGTAAGTTATCCATACCGAGGTAACATAATATGAGCTAAGTGTTGAGAAAAGAGATGAAATAAGTTTTGCGAAAAATTGGGTATATTATATTAAAATATAAGAAATACAAGCATTGAAAAATTATACTAAATTGCTGATAATTATTGACTTGGGACATTTGCTCTTTTATTTGGCTGGATAATTCAAGATTTAATTTTTTTTCTAAACTGGTGGCAATAATATCGGCTAAATTTTCGCCCACGGGAGTAGGAATTGGTTTTTTCGACTATAAAATTTTATTAATAAAGGCATTTATTACTTAAGTGAAAGATGCTTTTTTTATTAATTTTGAAAAAATTGCTGATTTGGACCTTTTTTTAGCATTTAGCCCATATAATAAGATATGCAACACTAACGGTTTATAAATGAACTATATCTGAAAATACAGAAAATCAGAAACAACCAAAACAATAACCAAAACGAACAGCAGATTTTTCACCGCATATGCTAAAGAAAATACAGTCACAGTCATGTCCTGAAGAAGATAGTCATTTACAAGGCACATTGGCTGTAATTTAATTATTGATGATATATGCATCCGGTCAGAAATGGAGAAATGGCGCAAATCATCAAGATATGTTGTAGAAATACACAAACAAGAGGTATGTCTATTTGTTAATATTGAATGTTTCGCAATAAATCTTGGATATTTCGATTTTACTAAAAGTTTTAAAGCTTGATGCGGTACAATATCCTGGACACACCGAATTCATCGGCGACAGAAGCACAAGAACTCTTCAAGGATAATTGGGAGGATATAATTAGCACTATTGAAGGATTTTTATCGTCTAACCCTAGCGCATCGGAATCCGTCTTTACCTCATTTTCAGCTGACAAACACACAGAACAAGATGTGCGGTGCGGGCAGAAGACGTTAAACAATATGAAAAAGCGTATCGAAGAATGTAATAAGTAGTATTAGTTTTATTTTATTTATTTTATTTTATTTTATTTTATTTATTATTATTATTTTTTTTTGTTATTATAGTCACGTTTATTGCACTAGAATACTGCGCAATGCCATTGAGACAGAGCGTGAAAAATTACGGGAGAACGGCTATGTAAAATGGATGAAACAAGTTCTAAATTGATGGAAATATTGTAAGTATGCGATGCATTTATTTTAGCGCTATCAAATAAAAACCAAGAATTAAATTTAGACCATTAATGATCTAATTTTGGTTTTTTTTTTGGTTTTCACTTTGAAACACTCGTTTTATACCTGATTTTTTCACTAATATTGAAATTTTTTTAATAGCAGAGAACAATTTCTATATGGAAGAAATTGCCTCAAAGATAATCAGTCGGAAGGAAATTATATAATCAAGTTTGTTTCTCACATCTTCAACACGCTATTCGGAGATAAATTAAATTTTAAACTGTAGATAGTAATTTGGAGTGCATTAAATAACATCTGTTATCTATTATCAGAAATCACTAAAATATATCATTAACAGGGGTGAACTAGCACTACGCTAGAGTTAATACCTCAATCCGGATATATTTTTTATATCCGGATTAATCCGGTTTTATCATAGTATAAATCCGGATATATAAATCCGGATAGAGGTGTTAACTCTACACTGCTGCTCGGTTATTCTACTTAATCAATTATTAAGGGATAATGATCGACGACTCGCCGGCAATAGGATCGATGCAATTATTTCGATGGTAGACCTGGGCTTGGAGTTCTCAACCTTGGAGGTTTCTGAATCACCGTCACGCCTTAGTCACACTCATAACCCGCCAAAATGCTCAAGACGATTCTTAACTATATTAAAACTAGTGATGGGGAAAATGCGCATTTTATAACATGCGCATGAATGCGCATTAAAGCGCACGTTTTATAAAATGCGCATGAAATAATATAAAATTTAGATGGGATTAATGCGCATGATTCCGAAACATGCGCATTAATGCGCAAGATTAAGGAATTATTCGCACGCATGAAACCCATCTCTAATTAAATCTAAATATTCCGGAGATTTCGAATAGTTTAGGCGAATAAAAATATATTGTATTCAAATATTATGTTAAGCTCTCTCTATTAAGGATGAATACTTTTATGTAAGTGTATATTATTATATCAATATTTTTTCATAAATATATGTAGATCATAAATTTTATGTTTACAGCATGTGTATGCCCTTCGCTGGAATTTATTACTTCAAACTGGAAACGAATTATCCGACAATGACGTTTTTGCTCTTTAAAGAATTGCCAAATTTCGTTTTAAACTTATGGATAATGCGAGTAAGTTGTATTGTATTAAAATTTACATTTGATTAAAATATACATTCGATGATAACTGATGTTTTTAAAATCTGAATATGATTGTTTCAAGTGCCGAATGTATAATGACATACATTACAAACTCTAATTCCAAGCTAAGCGATAATGACTCAAAGATTGATGATGTGGAAATCTCGCCTAAAAGAAAGAATAAATAGGTTGAGAATTTAATAATTAGGTGTTTATATGTAAGGGTTGGGCTTATTATGACATGTGGATAAAACTATCAATAAATAGGCCAGGAATTTTGCATAATGACAATAAGTATAACAGATAGAAATAAAAGATAGTCAATAAATTGCAATAATGCACAAGTGGAAATTCGGGTTAAAAATTCAGTTTTAGCTAAGTACTTGAGTGCTTACGAGCTTTCATTTGTTGCCACTATTTTCATGCTTTCACGATGTTATCAAATAGATATTAGTAGTTATATATCATCAAATAATTATAAGATATTGGTCATGCAACGATTAATATCATGAAATTTGTTTTGTCGGAGCAAATGATTGGCTGACACGTGCCGCGTAGCGGCACGTTTCATGATATTTATCATCGCATGATATGTTATCGTGCAATTATGATCATGATTTAAAAGTTGTGATTGGCTAACTGAGTTTTAACTTGGGATTGTTGTGCTTACGTAATAACATACAAAAAATAACAATAAGAAATTTTTTCATGATCATAAGTGTTTGCACGATAACATAATGTTACTACCGATTAAGGTTTACAGCTAGTAATGGACTATGAATTTTCGGATTTAGTTCCCTATAAATTAATTTATTTCTACTTATGTGATTACACTGCAAAAACAACTTCTATATGTGGGTTGATTCAAAGGCCTTGTCGCATTACATAGCTATTGTAATTATTTGTAAATTTATAATTTTAAAAATTATATACCAGTATATGAATTATATAATAGTTAGATTTGTTATCATTTAGTGCGAGTGCATTGTAATGCAGTTATATGATCTGGTGTAATGTAAAATCAAAACAACCAAAGCAACACGTTCTTTTTGTTAGTTAGGGTTAGGGAAAATAAGAGTAATGCATGGGTGAAAAGAGGCAGGGATGGTAAATGACCTTCAAATAACCTTCAAATGACCTCAAATGACCTCAAATGATCCAATTTTATTATGAATTTTAGTCTGAAATGGCCTAGGTTATTTGAAAAAAGGCAAATGATCTCCAATTTTACCATCTCTGAAAAAAGGTATTTTATAGTAAAATTTTGCAAGGAATTTTTTTGTTAGAGTATGAAAAGTGGTTTTATAAGCAAAAATATAAGCTACAGGCGATTTTTTTAAAATATCGCTATTTTTTTATTTTTACATTATATCTGATTCTATGATCTGATTGGTTTATCAGGTGGGGTGTTACAACTCACATGCACTAAATTATATAACTCTAATAGTTATAATGTATTTAAAAAAAATTTAGAATTTTATTATTTTGCACTGGTATATTACAGTCAACCCTCCATAAATGCAACCTCTATAAATGCAATACCTCTCTAAATGCACGTTTTTTTCTATTCTGTAAAATGTTATTAGTGCTAAATGCACGTTCTATATTCTGTAAACGCACGTTCTCTTGAATAACATTTTATATCACACTAACCTCCCTAAATGCACATGGCCAATCAAATTTTAGTATTTAAAATAGATTATACAGGTTTAGTAGAAGTTACAAACTTGATGATCTAATTTTTAAAAGCTGCAATTTAATTGGCTCTCTCTAAATGCAAACCTTTCTAAATGCACGTTGTAGGCTTGTCCCTACGAGTTGCATTTATGGAGGGTTGACTGTAACATACTCTATAAGATCTGGTGTAATGTGAAATCAAAACAATCAAAACAACCCTTTGAGAAGTTTTATACAGTACTGCAGTATAGGACAACAAAAGATATTCATGTTTATTAGTTGGTTTAAAAATGTTATAACTTAACAAAAATTTATTAAATCAAAAAACCCTCTTTCAAATTAATAGTTTGGAACCCAAACTATACATCAGCAAAAAAAAATATGCATAAACCTCTGCAAGTTTTTACACGAGCGTAAACTTGCGAAAATCTTACGATTAACTCAGAGTATTACGTAGAGGTAATAATTACGTAAGTTTACGCTATCCCTTAAACTATAAGCAAATCTAGGCAAATTTGGCTGGAAAATTGCTATAAATATGCTTATGATCTATATTTTTTAAAACTTAAAATATTTAATTAAATTTTTTTTTGATAATATTTGAAAATAAAGATTATATTATAGTAATATTTAATTTTATATTATAAAAAAAAAAGTTTAAGTGCTAATAAGCTAAAAATAGACAAATTTTAAAAAAATTTTTATCCAAAAAAATTAACTACTTTTCTTGGCGAACTCTATCAATATTAGCTCTAGCTTCCTGATTTAATAGAATGATATAGTTTATAAAAAGGATTACAACTTTTATTATTGCAACTTTTGTGATTTACTTGTAAAAATTAGGACTTGTATTAGAAGT
>QKWP01001088.1:48448-73121 GCA_003550325.1 Gigaspora rosea
AAAAAAAAAAAACAGTTTATAAGAAAAATCAAAAATTTTGAATGTTAGCACATATGAAACTTTTTTTTTACTATAGTGCAGGACACTTAAAGGCTTCCCAAACTTTAAAAGCTAATAGCATTTAATATAAAAATAATATCAAAAAAAATAGGCTGCTATTTTGTAGTTTAACTAATTTACTACAACTTAGCGGCTCTAATTTTTAAAAACTTATTATATATTTTTAATATGTATGAGTTTAAAAGTGTGCTATTTTTATATGATACAGAAAAAATTACCTCAAAATGGAACAAGTCACATGTTTTGGCTCACTGCTATTGGTTAATTTTAAACAATTATTATAAAATGCACCTATGGTATTGAACATCATAGGTAAATTAGATTTGCAAATTTGTGTAACAAACCAAAAAAATAAACTTTTATAAAACAAAAAATAAAATTTAATTTACTTTAGGGTTAGGGTGAGGCCTGGGATTTTATCAGGAGCATTAGTATATACAAAATTTAGCAAAGAATTTTTTTTATTAAAGCCCAAAGGCAGTTTTATAAGCAAAAGTTTAAGTTATGAAGGTTTTTTCAAAAAATAAACAAAAAAAACATAATTTTATATTACACCTGATCTTAAATTTTGATTGGCTATTCTAATAGTTTTGTATAACATGGTGTTCAATACCATAAGTGCATTTTAGTAAACTTGGTTTTAAAATATTTTAAAATTAATTTTAAAAATTAATAATTTTAAAAATTAATTTTAAAAATTAATTTTTAATCAATCAAAATGCAGGATTTCAAAAAAATATCAAATTTGATTATAAATTTTTGAAAATGTGACAAGTCACGTGATTTTTGCCTTTAGGTGTCCTGCGCCGTAATATAATCTATATTTATGTTTAAGTATTACATGTAAAATTTACACTAAACAACTTTTTCTAAGTTAAAAAGTAGACTGTTTTAGTAAAAAAAATTTTTATATGTGCTAATTTTGGAAATTTTTGATTTTTCTTATAAACCATTTTTTTTACTAAGACAATCTATCTTTATGACTTAGAAAAAGTTGTTTAGAATAAAATTTTACGTTATATAATGTGCTATTTTATATATTTTATACTTTATTAAATAAAATTTTTTGCCTATAAAATTGTGTGATTTGATTGGTCGAAGGAGGGTGCGACATGTCACAGGTGCAACAAATTTATTTTCCTTTATAATTAAATTAATATAGTAATTACAAAAGATCCAAATATACTTAAAATAATTCCAAATAGAAAAATAGTTTTGTATGAGTATAGTATAAGCATTGTCAATTATGAAAAAAAAGAATATCTTTAGTTGTTGCTTGGCATGCATTACACAAATGATCATTACAACAATTCAAAAGAAAATTACTAATGTTAAACTTAAATTACCCGAACTAATTTCAATTGCAATTAATCTTTCATACCTTAAAAAAGCTACACCCAAGCATGCAGTTTTACGGAGAGATAAATATAACAATGCCTATAAATATCTATCGAAACTAATAGGAGATGAAAATGCTGAAAAAAACTTTTAGATTGTGCCAATAATTATGTGTTTGATAATTTCACAGAAAGTAATTAATGATAAAAAGAGAAATACAATAGCTACGTTGCAAAATTCAAAGTTAGTTTACAAGCAAAAAAAATTATTAATGATCAAAAGTATCTTTAAAATACTGGGTTAAGACAAAAGAATTGGGTCAAGACACAAATAGTAGAGTTGAGACAGAAAAAAAGGCTAAGACTACTAAAAAAGACTTTGGAAATTATAAGGAGGGAAATTGAGATAACTTTCTAGAACCAGCTGAGAACTTAAAAATTAGAGAATATGTAAATACTAATGAACCTATGTATTTCTTTAATAATTGTTTATTAGTTATATAAACATGTAATCATTCCCCTTTATTCCCCTATAACTACATTAGAAAAATGCGATGATGCAGTATCTAATCAAAAGAATGATGGATCTTTTGAAGTTAGTGATATGATTCATAAAGAAATAGATCAATGCAACGCTGGGTGCTATGTCAGCTAAATAAATCAAATCTATATCAGTGTTACTTTAATATTTCATTATTAGAAGGTTTAAATTAAAATTTAATGACCGCATTGAGTCAAAATATATTATATAAGTTTAATATAAAATATTCCAAACTTCTTTTAGATTACAGATTGAATTTCTTTTTCTATCAAGGTTTTCTAAAAAATAATCATTTCTAGTACAGTATATTTACAAAGTTGCAAAACGTTTTTTTCTAAAATATTATAAAACATTAGCTCCAAATCAATTATTTAAATATTCTTCAGTTTTTTAATATGTATAAAATATATAAAGTAATTATGGGTATTGTGGGGATAGGGTTCCTCAAATTCAAATCAAATTGACACTGATTTGAATTTGATTTGATTTAAATATTTGAATTTGAATTTGATTTGAATTTGAATTTTTAATAGTAATTTTCAAATCAAATCAAATATTTGTCAATCAAATCAAATTTGGCCATATTTGAATTTGATCAAATCAAATATAGTCAAATTTGAATTTGAATTTGATCAAATATTTGATTCAAATATTTGAAGATCAAATTAAATTGCGGAACCCTAGTGGTGGATATGGGTATTGTGGCAGATCTGCTATAACTTATGACCCATTTGCCCAAACTAATGATTTTTGTACCATTCGAATCATCTTATCGAGATAATTCGAATGGTACAAAAATCATTTGATTTCAATCACTGGGTCATAAGATATTGGTGTTTGAATATTTAAATCAAATTTTTTTTAAAAAAAACCGATATATTATATTAGGATACTATTCTGACGCCAATATCTTGTGATCCAGTGATTGAAATCAAACAATTTTTGTGCCATTCGAATCATCTCAATGAGACAATTTGAAAGGTATAAAAATCGTTTAGATTGGACCAGTATTGGACCAATAGGTCACAAGTTATTGCAAATTCTGCCATTTCAAGTAACATATGATTGTAAATAATTTGTGATTCTGTGATCCAAATTGAACGATTTTGGTGCCATTCGATTCGTCTCATCGAGACGAATCAAATGGTACCAAAATCATTTAATTTGGACCAATAGATCCAGAGTTATACCAAAATTCTCTTAACTTCGCCACATTATCCATACTTGTCTTATAATAAATAAAGTTGATTTTTTTCTATTATAAATTTTATAACGTTTAGCATTATTATGAATTTAAATATAGGAGTTAAGCTAATTATATAGTATGTTTTTAAAATTAAGCGATTAGTAGAGACTGGGCTCTGCTATACATATAAAAAAATCTGTATATTTATAATTAATTAAATTATGTCATATGGATTATCAATTAATTAAATTTTTGGCTTAAGCCATATAACTGTCTGAACTGTTCGACGGACATGAATAGCTCTGTCCGAGTTCAGTTTGAGTCTGGTCTGGTCCGGTCTAAGTCTGGATTCGGTCCAAATGACAATACTGCTCTTGAGCATAATGGTGTATTGTTATACTGAAAAATCCAAGGAACTGGAAAAACAGAAACCCACTTGGAAAGTCCTGAATAAAAAGATAGATTAATGATCTTTGATAGTGCTACTATAGGTTGGTATTGGGTTCAGAACGAACTTTACAAGGGCAAGGAATGTACCTATACTTGCTGGCAAAACACAGACAAATCCCAAATTCAAAAAAAACAATTGCTATTTGTAAAAAATTAAATCAAAAAAAGTAGGCCTGAAATTTTGCAAATATGTTATCTATAACAATAAAAATATCTACTATTTGTTTAAACAAAGATTATTTATAAAGTTTTTGAGAAATTAATTTGGGATGTATTTGGGATTTGGGCGCGGACAAATCCCAAACTATAGTAATTTGGGATTTTGCCAACATGTATAGATGTACCTAGTGGTTTGGAGTGATACTGGACTACAAGTATTAGTATAATGCAGATACGTTGGTTAGGAAAGTGTCATTAATCACCTGATTTTTTTTACTTAGTAGCCTACCCCCACCTGACTCTAAAAATTAGCCAATCAAATTATATAAAAATTTATATATACGGACTGCCGTCAATAGAAATCAGGCAGATTAACATTTTGAAAAAAATTAATGCCTTAACTTTCACAGCTCATAGCTCGGTGAATTTCGAAGCTATTAATATTATTTAGTAGTCAAAAGAAAGCTTAGGTCTTAAGCTTTCTTTTAACTATTATATAATAATAATAGCTTCGAAATTTATCGAGCCGTGAGCTGTGAAAGTTATAGCATTAATTTTTTTCAGAATGTTGATCTGTCTGATTTTTATTGATGGCAGCCCATATATATATATTTATATAATATAATCTTTAAATATTAATAACTTTTGATTTACTGATCCAATTTAGATGATTTAACTACCAAAATGATTCCCTCAATGGGACGATTCTAATGAATCCAAAATCATGCAAATCTGATCACGCGATCCAAAGATCGTTAAAGGTTTGTTATATTTATTATATAGTAAATATAACACAAAACTCTAACGATCTCTGGATCACATGATCAGATTTGAATGATTTTGGATTCATTAGAATCAGTGATCATTTTGGTAGTTAAATCATCTAAATTGGATCAGTAGATCAAAAGTTATTAATGTTTAAAGATTATATTATTTTTAGATAGTATATTTTTAAACTATACCCCTATTGGCATATTACATAATTTTTTTAGCCAATTAAAATGAAATGTAGTAACCTGACACACCCTTCTTCTTCTAGCTAATTAAAATGAAATGTAGTAACCTGACACCCCCTCCTTCTCTCTAGCCAATTAAAATATATTGTAGTAGTAACTTGTACTCTCTTTATTTAGCTAGAGAGAAGGAGGGAGTATCAGGTTACTATATTTCATTTTAATTGGCTAGAGAGAAGAAGGGGGTGTCAAGTTATTACATTTCATTTTAATTGGCTAGAGAGAAGAAGAAGGGGTTTTAGATTACTATATTTTATTTTAATTGGCTAAAAAAATTATGTTACATGCCATTAGAGTATAGTTTAAAAATATATACTATTTAAAAATAATTTAATTTTTAAAAATTAATAACTTTTGATCTACTGATCTAATTTAAATGATTTAACTACCAAAATGAGAGATCGTTTAAAGCCATGTACCCACGTGATATTTTCGTGTAAATTAATCAACCAGAGTAGCAAAATTTTGTTTACACAGATCAGCCCAAAGAAATCAAAAAACAAAAAAAACCGCAAGAGCATAAAATCGGTATTCTAAACCTATTTTGGGCCATTAATAAAAATGTTAGGAAAGTAATTTTAACTATATTGATTCTAATCCTAACCCTGACCCTAATGCTAAACAGTTTCTAATACGAATTTTAACTAAAATTTCAAAAATCATATGGGTACATGGCTTTAGCCATCCCCTGAAATGATTAATGAATCCAAAATCATCCAAATCTGATCACATGATCCAGAGATCGTTAAAGTTTTGTATTATATTTACTATATAGTAAATATAATACAAAACTCTAACGATTTCTAGATCACGTGATCAGGTTTGGATTATTTTGGATTCATTAGAATCATCTCATTGAGAGGATCATTTTGGTAGTTAAATTATCTAAATTGGATTAGTAGATCAAAAGTTATTAATATTTAAAGATTATATTATAATTTTTATATATAATAATAATTATACTATATATATATAATATATATAATATATATAATCTGACTTTAGGCCTGACCCCTACCCCCTAAAAAATCAGATGATTAATGACACCTCCCTTACTGAAAATCCAGGGGCGATGATAGTGGTTGTCCAACTGGTACAAAATTGCATGTGGGGTAAAGTAGCCCTAAGTAGGGTTCCTCAAATTCAAATCAAATCAAATATTGGATCAATTTGAATTTGATCAAATCAAATTGACCCTGATTTGAATTTGATTTGATTCAAATATTTGGATTTGAATTTGATTTGAATTTGAATTTTTAATAGTAATTTTCAAATTAAATCAAATATTTGTCAAATCAAATCAAATTTGGCCAGATTTGAATTTGATCAAATCAAATATAATCAAATTTGAATTTGAATTTGATCAAATATTTGATTCAAATATTTGAAGATCAAATCAAATTGCGGAACCCTAGCCCTAAGGCTGTTTGGAATCACAATTGGTAGGCTTGCTATATAAATTAGAAGATTTTGAATAGGCAATACTTATAGAGGTTGCAAGTATGATAGCTAGTGTAGAACCTTCAGGCAAACTATTTAAATTAGATACCAAAAGTGCACATGTGGCTAGTTGTATTCTCATTTATGCAATATAGGTTGTTTTCTATATAAGTAAAACCATTTAATTTAATAAAGTGGTACCAAACAGCCAAGCATGGTAGCCGTCTAAAGTTTAAAAAAAAAAATAATAATAATATAATTATTAAATTTTTTTATTAAAATTATTGTTTTTACAAGTTATTATTCAATCTTTATAGATACTATATTTTTGCAATCAGGTTCATGATAAAATCCTAAATACTATGATGCTAATAGGATTATTTTCATTGCTCCTTTAATATTGAATGTCCAATATAATAATACAAAGCACATACTAGTTAAATCTATTTTGCCTGGTTATTTGAAATATCTTTAAAAAATCCATTTACTTTAATTATACTCTTCATTTATTTGCTTAAAAAAACCCCTTAACTTAGCAAATTTTAATTACTATTCAATTGCCTTTTTTTATAATTGACATATACTTATACCAAACTATTATTCTGTTTGAAATTATTACTTAAGTATATTTAGATCTTTTGTAACTACTATCAGATATATAAATTTAAAAATTAGATTAAATTTTAAAGTACAGGTGACTCTTATTAATATCAACTCATTTGAACTTGTTCAAAATTATATAGATAGTGATATTAACAAAAATTCATATTAAAGTTAATATATACAAGGGAATTTTAATATATAAAAATTTGTAAAAATTAGATTTGTGGCTTAGATTGATATTAACATAGATTGATATTATCGAGGTTATCTGTAATACTAAAAGTAATGCAAAAACTAATTCAATTGCTTTTTTTTACAGTTCTTATATCTTATATTATTTGGAACTTTCTTGTAAGTATTTGTCATCTCAATTACAAGACTATTTTAGTTGTTAAAATAATGCTTTTGAAAAAAAGCCAAAGAATTTGCTAGTATGCTAGTAATAAACATGCAGCATTAGTAAAAGTTCTCCAGAAATATGATTATATAGGATTAAATCTGCTAACTGCTAGTAAAGCAAAAGACTAACGTATTCTGAAATTATTTGACTATAGGTTGCATACTTAGCTACTTGTTATATGGGTGATTATGTTTTTATATAGAAAGTACTTTAAAACTAATACAGTATAAATAATTTGTATAATGATCTAATCAAAGAACTTTTCATTATACTATTTATCCTACTCTTAAAATCCAATCACAGGATCATAATAGGACTCCGAGCTATACATAGATAGATCACTATTTGTTTTTGCTTATTTTTGACTATTTTTTTGTAGATTTTTTCTATATTTAGTAATATTAATGCTTATTTTTTGACCATTTTTTGTAGATCTTTTCTATATTTAGTAATATATTAAGATTTTTTAAAATAGTTAGCTGTTCATAGATTGCTCGAGGTTCTATCATAATGTGCTGTCAATTAGTAGTGTACCTAGAGGGTAGAGCTGATTTGTTAGACCTATGTTTAACCAATCAACTTCATTCTCTAGATGCGTCACTAATTGACAGCACATTGTATTATAATACTGTGATTGGATTTTAATAATTTTGGGCTTGATGAAAAAATACAAAGATTTTGTTAGTAAATCATTTGAAACAGACTAGTAGATCAAAAGTTATTTAGCTTTAAAAAATATGCTTTACTTATATATTACTTAAATCAGCCCATATGATTATTTAAATTTAAATCCTTAAATTCATATAAACTCTAAATTTTATTAACAAAACTATTTAAAAATAAAAAAGTTTGCTATTTATCATCAGTGGTGATCATCACCAATGTATATTTTGTATTTTTAAATTTTGTCTATGAAATCACTTTTGAGGCTCTAACAAAAAAAATTTCTCGTAAAATTAAACTATGCCCTCCTGCCCATTCCAGTTCTTACCCTAACCCTAATATTAATCAAATTTTAATTTTATTTCAGCAAAATGTTAATCACTGGTGATGATCACCACTGGCAATAAATAGTAATTTTCAAAAATAAAAACATATTATTAAAAACTATGATAACATTAGTATATATTATATATTACTAAAATTAAATTAGCAAAAAACTATTTTATTTTTTTTTAATATAAATTTTTCAATTGTATTATATTTAGTTCAAATATTATATAATTTTGGATTATTTTATACTGTATTAATATATATTAGTCAATCGATTTGTTATACTATTGTAATTATAAATTTTTTTTACACTGTATATAAAATTATAAAAATTTATTATAATTTTATATACAAAAAAATTTACATGTAACAAATCAGTTAACTAATATATAATTATATATATATATATATAAACAATTTATTTACATAATTATTAGAAAATAAAATATATTACTAATGTTTTATAAACTTCTAAAGTTATAATAAACTAAAATATATGTACTTAAAATCTTTAAAGTTGTATATTGTGCAACTTTTTTTTTTTATACAGTACAAAACCCAATATAAACATAAGTTAACGAATTGTATTGATACTAATTGAAATGGTTAATTTCTTATGCATGTTATTTCTAAAAATGTCTCGAGACTATATATATAGCTAGAATCTATTCAGGTTAGTAAATAATAATTTATGAATCATGAGCTTCTAACATTATCTAATCAAATGTGGCTAATCTCCACCTTAAAAACGAGCACACACACAATTAGTATCAGGTCTAAAGTATGATTTTCAGTGTCCAGCCAAAAATGCTAATAATGTGAAAGTTTGAAATATTAACATTCCTGTAGTATTAACCGTGGGCGACATTAAAGGACAATATTAACGTTAGGATTTCGAACAATCACATTACTAGATATTTACGGCTAAGTAAAATATGTAATGCATTATTATAAAACATACCTTTGTTTTATAAAAAAATGGAAGCTCGGGCTTTCTTATTTTTTTTTTTTTGTTTTTACTATAAGCTGAATCATTATAACGACCATATCTTTATAAGTTTATCTTGACCACCCGAAGATAAGATTGAGCCCTTATATCTTAAGCACCGTACTGGTTGAGAGTGCCCTTCGATTTTAGACTGTTGAAACGAAGTTCTATTATACAACTATAATTAACAAATTAATATATTATTAGTGAATAATTTAATAATTTATAAATTAATAGATATAAAAACAACATCCAACCTTTATATCATTACTGCCAGCGCTACAGATAATTTTGTGAGGATCAAATTGTAAACTGACGACGCTGTGATCATACATAAAAGTATCAATTACGGATCCCGTTCTTAAGTCCCATATCTCGAAAGTTTTAATTAATAAATGAAACATTAACTGGTTAATATATATTATAATACAAGTATATGATAATTAAAATATAACAGATACCTTTATACTTTTATCAACACTCCCACTTACAACATGTAAGTCATCAAACTGAAGGCACGTTATGGGGCCTATAGAACAGAAACGTAATTATCACAAGGCATCATAAATAATTATGTTTAGAACTTGTAGACCCTAACCTGTATGGCCAAGTAGCGCGCGATGAGCTTGACCCGTTCTTACTGTAGGAATCAATTGTGTAGTTACGGATTGAAATCGTAAAATAGAAAAAAATAAAATAACAATATCACAACATTATACAGTAATAGGATACAATCCCACATTCGAATTACACCATCTTCAGTTCCGCTTGCCAAACCAACGTCTCGGAATTGCAGTGCTCCGACAAAATCTCCATATTCAAGTGTGTATTCGTCTGAGAAAAAACCTATTTGCCTAAGTTCAGCTTTTGAGCTGGACATGGCCCATAAAATGTCCATTGTTAAAATACATTGTCCTGTTTCCATATCCCATTGTTTCATGGTCTTATCTGATGAACCGGATACCTTAATTCGTAAGAAGAATAGAATTTAATCTAATTTGATAATAATCATTTTGTAAACTAAATTCTTATATACTAAATGATTGTACCAAACAGCCATTTTCGTAATGCAAACATGTGACACTCCCTGTATGTCCTTCTAATGTTGCCAGCCAGCAATCGTCTCCAATAAAAGGCAATCCATTTTCATTGGATTTAACACTTTGATCAAATTTTACTTCAGATATTTGTTTGACTTCAGAAATTTGTTTGACTTCAGATATTTGTTTGACTTCAGATACGTGTTTGACTTCAGATACGTGTTTGACTTTAGGAGGTAATGACACCTTTGAGATATCCCATTGCCTAATGGTGCAATCACGCGACCCTGTAACTAAATGATGCCTGTCCATACGCATGCAATTTATAATGCCTGTGATGAAAAATATAAGTAGATACTTTGAATGACAAATAAAATTAAATCTTCAAACAAATAGAATTATTGAACTAACCCTTATGACCATCTAGTATTCCTAAGCATCGATAGTTCGCCAAATCCCATAACCTCAAAGTGTTATCCAGAGATGCCGTAGCAAGAGTACCATGAGGCTTGTTAAAGTCAAGACATAAAATTATCTCATCGTGTCCTTCCAAAGTCTTCAAAGAATAAAAAACAATAAATGAAGAAATGTTAAGAATATTAAGATTGAAATAGGTGGAACCAAATGCAAATTTATCTACCTTTATACAAGTTCCTGGTTCTTTCGATCTTAAAGTGGTTTTTCCTAATTTTATAAATTTTATAAACTTTATATAATATCTACTTTTAATTGTAAACTTTAATTTTTGAAAAAAAGGTATATGGATATACTGACCTTTCCTACTACGCGTATTATGATCATTATCTTCTTGGTAAAAATTGGCGATTTTTTCGTTCAAATCTTCCACTAAGTTACCAATTTTTGTTAATTCAAATTCATTAATATGCAAATTAAAAAGAAGATTTGATCTCACATTGGTCAGTCAATTCAGCTTTTCTGGTACCAAAATTTGTAAGATTAGACTCAAGACTAAGCTTTTTTGCAGTCAGCTCAGCAATTTCCTTTTCAATTCTTTTAATGTCGGCGATCATTCGCGACTTGATTATTCAATAAAAAACATTTCCCAGTAAAAAATTTATTTCAAAATTTTAGTGAATTTAATTATTTTTTGGGTGGTTAAATTATTTCAATCAAAGATACCTCATGCAAACGTAACCTGTCATTTTCTTTAACAACCCTATCACGATCGGCAATTAATTGGTTTAATGGTTTATAATCATAATCTACAAAAAAAATATATCAAGTCTTTGAAAGATCAATTCTTTAAGTATATACTATTTAATATTAATAAATTGTAAGAAAATGGTTAAAAATAGATTACAACATACCAGAATCGAATCCCCCATCTGATGCAGCAGGTAAGAAACCTTTAACTTTTCGTTTATTTTTTCCTCTTTTTTTATTATTTATTGTTTCGGTCTCCGAGAAGGTTGCTCTATAACCTTGAATTAATGATAATGGAGCTTTAGATTCTGGTATATCTGTAGCCACCAAAAGTTCTTCGGGATTTGGAGTAGTTGAGCGTGTTGAAGATTCATCTGCGGGAAAAGAAATTTGACTCGAATTTTCTGTTTGGCGAGCATTTGTATTAATGTACTGCTGCACGCGTCGTTCCATCATTTGAGGAGCGAATTCTGTGATTATTGTCACGGCGTCTCCCTTTACAGCTCGAGGAGTCAACGGAGAGAATAACATTGAGGCAGTATTTGATATAGTGTTTGGTACAGTGTTTTTAAGACTTTCGAGGTGGAAGGAAGGCATCAAATCGTTTAGGCGAGTATCAGTGAAGTTCGAAGTAGATTTTGCTTCGTAATTGGGAGTTGAAGTTCTTGGACTTGAACCATTTGACATACTCATTTTGAAGAAAAATGGTTGTTCACATAACTTTTATTACTAAAATATCATCATTATATGCTAAGATTATGTAACAGTATTCTAGAACATCCACCAAAAATCTACTTGCCCATCACAATTATTCTTTATTTGGGGATCTTTTAAAGTTTGAATATGATGATCACGTGATTACGCTTAATACCGCCGTTATTTTTAGATTAGTCAAAAAACTCAATTCAATTGGTCGATCAATATAGGTAGTATTTCTTTAATGCTTCTTGATTTGTCATCAATCGAAAAAAAAAAAGTATATATATACGAGCCAACCGCTTAATCGTTTATTAATTTTTTTCAAAAAAAAAAAAAAAAAAAAACAAAATGGGTCGTCGTCCAGCACGTTGTTATAGATATTGTAAAAATAAACCGTATCCAAAGAGTCGATTTTGTCGTGGTGTTCCTGGTATCTAATATCACAAAATTTTTTATAATTTTTCTTAAATATTATACTAATGAAAATTGTTAAATTCGTATTTGAAAAGATCCAAAAATTAGGATTTTTGATCTAGGGCGAAAGAAGGCAAATGTTGATGAATTCCCTCTTTGTGTCCATTTGCTTTCTGATGAGTATCAGCAGTTATCAAGCGAAGCATTAGAGGCTGGACGTATCTGTGCCAATAAGTATATCACCAAGATGGCTGGCAAGGATTCTTTCCATTTGAGAGTTCGTGTTCATCCTTTCCACGTTATTCGCATCAACAAAATGTTGTCCTGTGCCGGTGCTGATAGGTAATAATAGGGATATATGTGCTTTCTTTCATTTTGATCTAATTTGCAAATTTTTAAATAAAAATAATATTTGTATTTTTTATAAAGATTGCAAACTGGTATGCGAGGTGCATTCGGTAAGCCTACAGGTACCGTTGCTCGCGTTGATATTGGACAAATTATTTTCTCTGTTCGTACCAAAGATAACGTCAAGGCGGTTGTGATTGAAGCACTCAGGCGCGCCAAGGTAATTAATTAGGGAAAAAAGTATTTCAATTTTTACTATTTCATTTTTTAATAATGATCAATTTAAATAAAATAGTACAAGTTCCCTGGTCGCCAAAAAATTATTGTATCTAAAAAATGGGGATTTACAAAGCTATTTCGAGAGGAATACGCGGACAAACGACAAGCCGGCCTTTTGCAGCCAGATGGTGCATACGTGAAATATCTATCTCATCATGGACCTCTTCAAAAGCATCTTGCACAGATTGCTGCACAATGATATACTATTACAAATTTTTTTTTTATTCATTCATTTACTTTTTTTATATAAACAAGAAGCTTATTGTAATGTAAATGAAAAATTAAATAAATTTAAATAAATTATGATCAAAAGTTTGGCCTCTGAAAGTAATTTTAATTTTATTATGCTGTTATGCTGTTTTTTATAAGTTTTTATCATAATCTATGAGAATGATGTTTTTTTGGAGGTAAAGTCGTTAAAAATGACCAAGTTATTCCTTGTATTTGTTCAACAGTTGAAACAAGGCAAGGTATAACTGTTACCGGATCGCCGTCTATAATAGGTGCAGATAGACAATCCTTAGGTCTACCATATGGATGAACAAGAACAGCATCCTAATAGTAAATAAATAAAATAAAGTTGGTAAAAGGAATGAGAATGAACGTTTGAATTTACCAAATTTACCTCAAAATTTGACTCGGCGTAGCACCATTCAGTGTTTTTAGCATTATATGTTGAATTCATTAATAAAGTATTATCATCCATATTCCATGCTAGACTTTTATTTTTGGTGATATTTTATTTAGTATGAAATTTAAATAATTTTAAAATAATCTCAGAACATACATAGTTTCTTCCGGTCCAAGTATTTGTATTGGATGTCTGCAATCATCATAACTTTGTTGTAAAAATTCTACCACAAATCTAGTTTGAGTAGGAACATTAATACAATCTTTCACATGTAAGGGACTAGTAGAAGTGTCCAGACACCTCCACTGGTATTCTGTAAAGAACAAAAGGAACATCAAAAAATTTGACCATCTTTATTTTTTTTTTTTCTTAAAAAAAAAAACTTACTATTTTGAAGAGTATTCGCAGGTAGGTTTACTATTGTAGGGCCTCCATGACTATGCATATGTCTATGTGCTATACATTCTCCAAAAAAACCTATATAAATAAATATTAAAACAGCAATTATGCTTTCTCGGACCATTTTTCTCTGATACTACTTTTTTTAAAGGAAAGTCTAGTTTGGATTTAATTTAATATGTATGGTCATACCAGATGTGTAAATGCAATGAGATTATTATTACTAATTAGGAATTCGGCAAATATTAGTCGCATAAAGGAGTTGATTTATCCCATCGCTGTAACACCTATTATATACATAAATGAACATAATCCTGTCGTCTTTTATACATCTTTCAAGATCCAGGTGCAGCATCGATTGAATTTTCCTTTATTCCCAATGTTCACGGTCAACAATCGATAAAACGCAATGTGGCCTCCTAGTGATAAATTACCCAACTTACCCGATTTACCTGAGGTCAAATCCTTCATTGGCGTCATTTTCGCTGTCACTGGCAATGTAAGTAGCAGTTTTCCTTTTCTTTCATAAGTTTCTTGGTAAGTTCGTTGGTACAATTTGTTTTAGTATTAATTTGGTAATATCGAACTTTTGTACAGATTTTGATCTCTGTCGCATTAAATGTTCAAAAAAACGCCCATAATGAGCTTCAAAAACTTCAACTCGACCGGCTTGATTCCAGCGGTTATGTAAACAACTCTGCTCCACAATCTCCACTGGGAGCACGCAACTTTCATGCAAACACTCCTGATAGTTACGAAGTGCCAGATCCCGATGATTATGGTAATACTAACTACCTTCATTCAAAAGCATGGTGGGCTGGACTTTTTTTAATGATCATTGGTGAGTGATTAAACCATTTAGGCAACTCGTTTGTTGTTTAGCACACGTAGGCTAAACAATACACTAAATTTTTCAATGTTTTCCCTAATTCCCGTGCATATTACCATTCTAACCTTACTAGTTATGGTATATAACTTTGCAAACCATGTAAAAATTTTAATTTTTTTTTATCGAGACTCATTTATTCTTGTTTTATATTGATCTGCGATGTACTTAGGCGAATTGGGCAATTTTATCGCATACGCGTTTGCTCCGGCTTCGGTAATAGCGCCCCTCGGAACCGTCGCCCTGATTTCTAATGTAATTTTGGCCCCGATAATGCTTAAGGAGACGTTTCGACCTCAAGATTTAATCGGAATTTTAATCGCAATTATCGGTGCGGTTGTCGTTGTCATAAATTCAAAGTCAGATGAAGTAAAAGTATGTATAATTATTGGCAAACATGATATAATAATAAAATAATTAATATGTAATTTCTTTAAACAGCTTTCACCTGAAGCGATATGGATCGCTATTATGCAAACACAATTTACCATTTATCTATCAGTAACGCTTGTGATGTCAATGCTGTTAATATTCCTTTCTGATAAAATTGGTCATAAACTAATTATTATCGATCTATCATTGGTTGCAATATTTGGTAATGTCCTAAATATTTTATTTAGTATAATAAATAATATAAAGATTAGTTCTAAAGCACACCAGTGTGATCAACATCTCATTAAATTTAAGGTTAAAAGTTAGAGGCCAGAATTAGAGGCATTTAGATACAAATTATTTGGTTATTTGGTTAGTTTATTGAGATAATAGCAATTATGGTGTTAAAACATCATTGGTGTGTTTTAGTAAACTTAATATTATTATATCGACAGTTTTTCTAATATTTAGTTTTGATAATATAGGTGGATATACTGTATTATCAACAAAAGCAATCTCTTCTTTGTTGACGATGAAATTTGTTTTGATGTTTAGTTATCCAATTACATATATTTTGTTGTTTGTTCTGATGTCTACTGCGGTTCTTCAGATAAGATTTCTCAACAAAGCATTAAAGCAATTTGATTCAACGGTTTGTAGTTAATACTTATTGTTCTTTCATGATACGATTATAAACATACAAGTTTTAATAATTTAATGTTTTATATATTTATGGTCAATTTAAGGAAGTTATTCCCACACAATTTGTTTTATTTACTATATCAGCAATAATAGGTAGCGCTATATTATATAATGATTTTGCAGAAATGAATTTTTGGAAATGCGCTAGTTTCTTGACAGGATGTTTCATGACATTTGTGGGTGTTTACTTTATCACTTCCAATCGAGGAAATTCTAAAGGTTATGTAAAAGTACCCCATGCAAGTGCTAATTCCATACCACGTTCTGTACTTTCCGATGATATCGGCACTGATCGAAGATATGGAACGTATCAAAATTCAAGTGCTACGACTATCCCTTCCAATACCCGAAGGCATACCCTGTTAGAACCACTTGCACATCCTTCTACACCTCTTTTAGGTGGTTACGATTCGAACAGCAATTCTCTTTCAAGAAATGATGGTATTTTATTGTCTCTCGTGCACGGTTCCCTTACTGTGGGTGTAAGTCAAGCATTAAACTCCGTTGGTGCCCGTCATTCTCATGCACTAGGATTAGGTAAGATATCTAATTTCATTTTTGCATTTAAAATTTTTTTTATTACTTGACTCAAACTTTATATATATTTTTTAGATCAAGTTTGGGAAAATTATTGGTTAAAAATGTTAGAACAAAGGTCTAATGATTCTAATAACATTAATGGTGATTCGGGATTTCATCGCCGTAGTAATTCAGTTCCACAACCTCGAACATTTGATGTTGAAAATTATCGAAATGATAGTAGACCAAATGGTCGTAGACCAAACATTTCATTGTCTTCTATTGTACATAATAATAGTGAAAATTTCAACGCACAATCAAAATCTTTAACTAATTCTTACCTTAGTAGTACATCGTATAGTAATAATTCTTATTATGATTCAGAATATGTTGATGATGATGATGCTAGAACAGTGAGTGGTCGAACTACTTCAACTAATGGTAGTAATGTAGGAATATATATGGGTGATTCTGGTAGTACTTATGAAGCATTTCCTGATATTAATTATTCTGAAGATATGGATGATTTGCCAGATTTACCTACAAGGCGTGAGTATGGTAATGGTGTAACTGAAAGCGAAAATGAAATATAACTTTTACGCACTAAGAACTTTTTTTTTATGTTGAGATAAATTGAAAAAAATAGATTATTTTTAAGTTTTGTCTTTTTAGGTAATTAATGAACATTTTTGATAAGAAATGAATTAAATTCTTTTATTTTTTTTTTATTTTACTTTCTCGAGTCAAATTATTTTTTATCATTATCATACTATCATTACTATTATTATTATTATTTATATATTTACTTTATTATTCGTTCTTGTACTGTATCATATAGTGGCAATGATAGATATAAATTTTCAATTATATACTAATTGTTAGGAAATATCTTGTTTGATAATGATACCATGAAAGATGATAATAAGGTTAGTTTAAATTAAAATACTATTTTACAAATTATCATCTGAAATTTATTGATCGTTGGTTATACTGTACTATAAATAACACAAAGTAATGGTCAAAAATAATTGCAAAATTCATTAATTTTTATTTATAACAAAAGCTTTACCTTTGGAACAAATTTCTAAAGTATTCTAACTTTAAAAATAGCAATAATGCAAAATTTAATATCAGCGAAATTTATTATTTGTGGTTTGAATATTAATAAGTTAACATTTAAAATAATAACATAAAGATCCTATTTAGCCTATTTTTATAAGCATATAAATGAGTATATTATTATATAATAATCTAAACTTTATAGTTAATAAGAATTTTTGACAAGGAATTTCTCATAATGCTTGAATGTTTGTGTTTGAAGAAAAGGTCTAGTGCTATTGCTTTTTCAGATGAGTGACCTATAACAACTAATAATTATTAGAATCCTATTCTGCAGATAAGCGAATGCGTACATGAAAGAAGAAATAATTGTGTACATACGAAATATCTTAACCATTTTCAACTTTCCAACTTTGACCAATAATTAATCGGAGGTATCCATCGCTATTGGTTCCTGACCTTCATTTACCTCCGCAACAACAGGCGATTCTTTTGTTTCTGTGCTCTCAGTATTCTCCTCAGGGTTCTGGTTTTCTTCAGCTATCGCATCCTCTGATTTTGTATGCTCACTTGAGCTACTCTCTTCACTACTTTCTTCACTAGCATCAGCGTCAAAATCAGTCTCCTTGCCTTCCTCTTTTGTCACAGCCTCTGTTTTAGGGGTAAACGTAATCGGAACTAATTTTGGTGAAGTAGTTACATCCATTATCTCTAGTCTATCTGTAACCATACTGGTATTTGAAACTGGCGGAAATTCATCAACAGAAGACTGCACCATTAATACCTACAAATATGATCCAGTAATAATTGAAATCAATACATATATAATAATAAATAAAAAGGAAAAATTATACTAATAATATGTATAGAAACAACATGAGTCAAGTTTTCTGAATATAGAACCATATAAAATATATGATTTAAAATATTTGATAATAAAGAACGATATAAAACTTGCTCTAAATTCGTTACCTTTTCCAAAGCTCGAAGCCATTTAACCAATGTTTTATGATGCTGAAAAGGTCTCAGTAATAACTCAGCCGTTCTTTGAATAGTGAATGGCGGTCTATAAATGTACAAAGAACTTAATACAATTCAAATATGATTATCAAAAATTACATTAATTAATGTTATCATCATGTACTTCTCAAACTCATCGAGCATTTTGTTGATACTTTTTTTATAATCTTCTATCTCTTCTTTAACTTTATCTATCTGTTCTGGATCTGCGCCATTTATTGCGATTGGCAATTGTGCTTCCTGACAAATCTATAAATCATTTAAGCTAATCAATAATAAAATAAATAAAATAAAATAAATAAAGAATACATGTTTTCCCTCCTACCTTTTCAAACCTCTCTCTAATTATATCTTTAACTTCTGGCCAAGGAATTCTTTATTACATCTGATGTTAGTTTTGCTTAAAAATTTCTTTGCAAAAATTTGTGTAGCCGGTACACTCACGTAGAAGCAGATAGCACGCACACATACATACGTGAGTTGGTTCATTTCTGATATATGTGTTAAGACCTCATCGTTAGGAGATAAAACCTTTGGCTCTAGTAGAACAACTTTATTGTAAGTTGGAAGAAAAGGTAATTAGAAAGGTGAACATTTCATCTCTAAACCTGTTGATCCTTCTTGATCCTGTACTGGCAAATCTTGTGGAAGTGGATCAGGTTCCGCCTGGTCTTGTAGTGTTGTTAACTCTATAAAAAACAATTATTAAAAACGGTTTCTTAAAATATATTTTGAGGGTGGTCTAATTTACCATCAGCATCTGGTTGACTTGTCAAGGCCATATCCCCGTCGGATTTTGGCTTGGCAGTGAAAAAACTAAAAAGCGATGTCATATATAGCACGATGCCACTCAAATATTATAAAATTTTTTTTTTCTGTTTGTAATATAAAAATTAAGCGTGGGAAATATTCGGCAATCTTTCCTTTAAGGCAGCTTTATTTATTAGTTTTCCGAACTCATACTACTGTACTATAGTCATATGATCACGTGATTATCTCAATCTTTCTTCCACGAGACAATTTATTTCTTAAAACATCAACATCCTTCCAAGAAAAACAGCAGACAGCAACCAGCATTTTTAAATATTTGAGGTCCCTATCCCAATTGATACATTGCAAAACTACATGATCATTTACCCAGTCATTATGGGATATCTCAAGGAAAACAAGATTTATCAGTCCCGTGCTAAAAATTCTTAATGCTTGAGGGCCATCTTCATGGTTAGAACAACCAGCGATGGATAAATGGCTAAGTAGCGGTATAGTTGAAGTTACTAACTTGGATAATGGTATGATAGGAATGTTGTGAGTAAAACTAACATTTAATCTGCGAAGTTCAGGAACTTTAGAAATATATCTTGTAGACAATGGTCTATAATCTTTCATTGGCTTTTCCAAAACTGAGGAGGAATCAAATGATTTAAAATATCGAAACTGCAGAAAATCGGTATCATCACTATCAGAGCGATCCATAAGAACTTCCCAATCGTCTACAATATCATTCTCGATATCTTTATCATTAACCATTTGCCAAAAAGATCTTTCCAAACACTCCAAAGAAACGCTACTGTTTGATAAATCTAATTCATCATATTCCGAATCAGATGCAAACAATTTAAGCAAATCATCAGTGAGAGGATTGTGTATGCTTAAAAAGGAAAGGATATTTTGTTTTAGATGTGTAGGCAAATCTGAAAAGTATGGACATGAAATATAATTTTTGATGTTTATGGCTATTGTATTTATGCAAATAATAGCGAGTGAGGGTAGATCAAAATTGGAAGATGACAGCTCTGTAATTATAAGTCAAATGTAAGATAATCATATTACAGTATTAAAATATAAAAGTTTTATAATATTGATAAAAATACAATAATCAGGAAAAAAATCAAGAATGGTAGAGAAATTTTTCTCTCACCATTCCAAGCGCTTTTTTTTGCTTTTCGCACTTCAATTTGCGATTGTAATTTATCAGATTCGTTCCTATTATCGATAGCTTCAGAATACCACACACCTCGCCAACTTTTGGGTGGTAACGGACCTGAAACACGTAGTCTCAGATCGTTCTCAACCCTTTCCCTCTGTTCACCTTCAATTCGATTTAAATAATCTCTCATTAAATACTTGTGCGCTGGCGTAGGTAACGTTTCAGCTGATCTTTGGTTGTTTTTTGGCCGGGATTCGTGACGCAGTTTATTAAGCAGTGTAGAAACCTCATGTTCGTTGCCCTGTACCGAATGGAGGTTTGGCCTATCAGTTGAAAATGTTTTAGAAACCGATTTCAAGTATTTTCGTTTTTGTTTAGAGTTTCTCATTAGAATTTCGTTTACAAATTTTGAAACTGCGTAATAGTGAAATCAGAAATTGGGTAGGGATGTGAAAAGTTCGGTTCGGTCTAGTTATATCATGTGAAACTTGTGATACCATACTATGTAATACAAAATTTAGACAGCCAGTTGCAGGGAGTTATTAGTTAGGTGATAAAAAAAATCCCAAGATAATAAATTACATAGATAATTAAAGGAAATGGGAAGTTAGACAAGTATATACTGATATATCTATAAGGTGTTTGGTATTAGTATCGTAGACTTTACATAAAGTTTAATTGATCGGTTATATCTAAATATGTGAGTCAATAAAAAACAGGCAAATTGTTTTTAATAACTTTTTTTAATCAAATTTAGTAGATTTTTTTTTATTTTAATGGGTATCCATAAGCGCTTTGTACTAAATTTAGTACAAATTAAAAAAAATCATATTTTAACAACAAATAATAAATTTTATTTTAAACTTTGCTAAAATATTCTTTAATACTGATATTTTTTCTATATAAAATTTTAGCAAAAGTTAAAACAATCACAACTCTTTCCGAGGATTCCTCAAACCAACAACCACCGAACGGACCTGCAACAACACTTATAGTTAGTAACGTTTACTTTACACAAGACTTCGCCTGTAGCAACTGGAACAAGGAGTTTAGAGCTTGATGAGTTCTTGGGACTGTACAGAATAATTGAAATAGAGCTGAAATAGAGGTTCCCTTTGGGTTTGTATTACCAAAATTTGCACAGGGATTACTATCGATTTTTATCGGTTATTGGATAGTAATTGATTCAAATCCCCCTAACAATGACTATCGATTAAGATAATAATCGATAATAATCGATATATATCAGATTTAAAAAATCATGATTATTATCGTTTAATAACGAATATTATTTAATGTGGGAGATCATAATGAAATCCAGATCAAAATGAAATTATAATATAAAATTTCAAAAAATAATTTTTTTTTGGGGTGCATTTTTTAGGGTTAGGGGTTAGGGTTAGGGTTCATTTTAAAGTAAAGTTATAATAAACAAGTACCGTATATTCCCAAAAATAAGCTACTCCGAAAATAAGCTACCCCCCTGATTTTTTTCAAAAATTTCAAAAAACGCGCTAGCAGTTGCTACATATAAAACTTTTTTTTTCTACTAAGTAAACTTCAAAAGTTCGATTAAGTAAAGTTGTTCAGCGCATCAAAATACACTTATAGTAAAAATTTGTTGTCATTTGGACAAGGACCCCGGACATCTCTCATATAGGTCATAACTGGATTTTGGCCAATTTTGACCTAATTTGCTAAAAACAACAAAATCTATTTATTTAAATAACTTTTGATCCAGTAATCAGAATTGAATGAACTTTTTTTTGTTAGATGCGCCTCACTGAGAGCTTCATTTTAAAAAAAGTTCATTCAAATTGGACCACTGGATGCCAAGATAATTGCTAAAAACTGATTTTTTGCTTTTCAAATTTCGGGGGGGGGTTTTTGCTGAAATGCGTAACATATGACCTCTGTACTACATGTTCGGGGTCCTTTTGGACAACTTTTTATTAGTACGTTTTTCAATTTTTCAATTTTTTCAAAAACGGCTATATGCTAAAAATAAGCTACCCCATGTTTTTTCATGTAATTTTTGGCCCAAAAAAGGAGGTCGGCTAAAGCGGAGTGAAATTTGGTTAGGGTTAGGGTTACCTTTTTGATGCAATTATTGTTAGAAGGTTATATAGGTATCAATAATGTAATTTATGCAGTATGTAGATCATATATTGAATTAACTCTGCTTTAGTCAACCTCCAAAAAAGGTAGCTTATTTTTGAAAATATACGGTATTTGTGGGTTTTAGAAGGGTAGTAGGTTAACGAAAAAATATAGATTTCATTTTAAATTATGATCTGCAACATTTACGGTAATAACGAATAATGATTCTAATTGATTTTTCTAATTGTACCAATATCAATACTATTATACTCTATACTTATTACTCATATTTAGTAAATTGATATTAATATCAAATATTACTTTTTATAACGCAGACAACTGCAATTTAAATTTTATTAATTACATATTGCTAAATTACATACAACGAATATAACTAATTAAAACTAAACTAATCAGCATAATTATCAACCCCAAACAAATCATCCATTTCTTCCTGTGAAAACCCCTGAGAAGAAGTCCTAGATACCCTAGATTCCTTAGATTCTAATTCGGGAGTATTTTGCCGTGAATCAGAGAGGTGCCGAACCTCTGATTCATTGTTCATAATCGTTGATTCATTGTTCATAATCGTTTCAGATGAATTATATGACAGACTACTATTATTAAAATCATTCTATTTATTAAAACGTTAGTTTGTTTAAAATATTGTACAATAAAAGAAATAAAGAAAATGGCAAATATATACAAGATACTTCTCTATATGAAGTTTCATATTTTTCTCGTTGCATGTAATACTCTTGGATTTTGGATTTAAGAATATGTTGCATACCACTAGTGCAAAAGCGCAGTGTTCGTTTGTTAGGGTGGGAACTGCAACTTCTGAAAATGCAGCCCTTGCTATCGCAGAGATCCAAAACACATTTTCACTGTTTGTTTTAAACAATAAATATCGGCAAATTTTATATATAGATATATATCGATTACTAACTGGTAAGATATATATCGATAATCATCACCCATGTCGATTACTATCGATAGTGATAGTAATCGATATATATCCAGTTAATTGATATTTATCGAATATGATATCAATTAATAATTATTATATTTACATAATCATGCTTTTTGCAAATTTTTAAATGTTTTACAAGTTTTCCAAGTTTTCACAATTTTTTAATATAAAATTTTATTTTTTTTATTTATAATTATTATATTTTAAAATGGGCATTATTTTATGGCGACGGGTCGCCATGGCGACCCTATATGAATAGCCAATCAAAATTAAGCACGTGACTATATAATATGTTGCTTATTATTATCCAATAAATATTTCCTACAAACTTTCTAACTTTATAATAAAAAAATACAAAAGAAAATTTCCTAACCCTAAATATGATTGGCTGCTATATATAGGGTCGCCATGGCGATGGGTATCCATCTATAATTTACCTTTTAAAATATTACATATTTTATTATGAATTATTATAAAAAAATGTCAAAAAAAAATAAATCCAAAAAAAACGAAATCAAAAAAAAATAAAAAAATGAAAACAAAAAAAATAAACTATTATATTTTTTATATTCGCTCATATTCGCTTATATTGTTCATATTTGCTTATATTCACTTATATTTGTTACTTCTTGCAAAGTGCCGGAAAGTAGTTGTTTTCTTGCAAAGTTCTGAAAGAAATAAAGAATAAATAAAATAAAATAAAATTAAAAAAATAAGTAAAAAAAAAACAAACAAAAAACAAACAGAAAAAATAACAAAAAAAAACAAAAACGAAAAAAATAAACTTATATTTCGCCCATATTCGCTTATATTCATTCATATTCGTGACTTCTTGCAAAGTACCAGAGATGTTAGAATTTGTGTTCTTGTAAAGTGCCGGAAAGTCAAGTTGTTTTCTTGCAAAGTTTCAAAAGAAGTAAAGGATAAATAAAATAAAATAAAGTTAAAAAAATAAGTAAAAAAAAAAGAAA
>QKWP01001088.1:84393-94916 GCA_003550325.1 Gigaspora rosea
TTTTTTTTTATTTTAATTCTATAAAGGCATAAAATTAAAATAAAAAAATGTTCATCGAATTTGGTCAGATAGTTGTCAAGATATCTTTGCTCAAATTTTTAAAAAAATCTTGGCGCAGCTTTTATTTTGATAGACGTTTTGATTTTTCTCTAACTTTGTGCGAAGATATCTTGACAACTATCTGACTAAATTCAATGAACTTTTTTTTATTTGAATTCTATGAATGCATAGAATTCAAATAAAAAAAGTTCATTGAATTTAGTTAGATGTTGTCAAGATATCTTCGCTCAAACTTTTAAATTTTTTTATTTTAGGGGGGATGGTATTTAACAAAACCTATGGGGATGGTCCATAAATTTACTCCCAAATTAAAGTATAATGCTAATTATCGATTAATAACGTAATGATCGATATATCAATTTTGATTAGTTCGATGATAATCGATAATTTGATCTACATTGATTACTTACCTATTTTCGTTATTAATTGATTTTTGATATATATTAATTTATAACAAGTGTAATGTTTAATTTTAATCGATATAAATCGATTATGCGTTATAAATCGATATAAATATACTTAATATATTTCGTAATGTGAGACTCCCTGGTAGAAGACTACGGAACTATAGAAAAAGTAGTTGGTGAAAACCAGAAGCTTTTGTCAAGTATTTGTGGAGCTGTAGCAGAGTAGAAGTAGAAACCTGGTCGACTTTACTATTCTATATAATGCAAACCAGTATTGTCGTGTCTACTATGTCCAAAACTTTTTTTTAATCATGTCCATGTCCAAACGTTCACAGTGTCCACAACTGTCCAAAGAATATTTTGACTTTAAAATTTAATAAATTAGTTTAAAAAGAATATAATTATATATTTTTTATAGTCTGAATATTTTTTTAAAAAAAAAAAAATAGGTTATTTTAATAAAATTTTAAGTAATTTAGATTTATTTTTTTGTCCACAATTGTCCACAATTGTCCACAAATTGTCCAGAGCTTTCCCATGACAACACTGATACAAACTACTACACTCTCTTTACATTAGTTTATTTTTGCCTGCTACTCAGTTTTTTCCTTAATTTTTCCAAAAAGTGGCAATTTCGGCGTACCTCTTTTAGAAAACTAATATTGTTTACATCCAAGAATGAAAACAATAGTGCATAAAATCACGAGAAGTCACGTGCTTGCAATGCTGTCAAGTGACCACGTAGTGCCGGTGAATGACTTATATCTAACAGATGGAATTAAATTAAATTATTGATTGGTGGATCTCAACCTCTTAAAAAATATAAGATTACATAGTAATATTCTTTATTTTAATACAGTACTAAGATCATATAGACTGTACTGTATAATTTTTACGAGTTTAGTATAGACTTTGACTATATCTATCTAGATATATTTTGTTTTTTTCTTTTTTTTCTTTTTCTGTTTTTTTCTTTTCTTTTGTTTTTCCTTTTTCTCACTTTTTTCTTTTCCTTTTATATTTTGTCATTTTCTGTTTGTGTTTGTTTTTATCTTTCTTCATTTTTTCTTTACATGCTCTTTGTGAAGAAGTTAAAATTTTAAAAAAAAAAAGGCGGTCTTGATATGGCATCCAACACCAGTTGGTAATTGATGAAATATAACTCAGAATATAAATTCTGAGACTGGATTGAGACGAATATGTAGTATAGCAGATCACTTTGGGCAAGTAACTTAGTTATCGCTTGGAGAGTCTTTTTTACATAGAACGTTTGTAGTCATATTTTGTACTTGTACAAGCCAGCTAAGACTGCACTGTTCACAATAAAAAAAGCCAAAATTGCTAAATGCAAAAAAAAAATACTTTAGCAAAAGTTATTTATAAAATTTGGTATAAATTTGTTTTAAATGAAAATTACAAATTGCAAAACTTGCTGTACTAAATTTAGTGCAGCATTTAAAAATTATTTAAAAATATTAATTTATTAGATAATCATACACAAAACTCTTTTCATCAATCACTTGTACAAAATTCTGGTCAAAAGAAAAACAAAAATTTTTTTAGTAAAAAATGAAGCAACTATTAGTACTGGTTTTTATAAAGGTCACCCTTCTTTTCTAAATTCTCAGGAAACTCTTTTATATTTTTTTTTTTCTCTCTTTTTTTTCTCTTTCTTTTTTTTTAATATTTCGAATACTTTTAAAATATTTTAGGACAATCTGTAACCTAGATTATATTAAGGACACATTTGACTAATATTTTCGAAATATTTTTATGATTTTTGATGATTGTACTACAAGATCAGATAGGACCCCAGATATCTCTAATATAGGTCATAAATGATCTGCATAAATTTGGAGGTTTTTGCTACCCCTAAAATCAAGTAAATTTGCTGAAAATTCAATTATTACATATAAATTTTTAGTAATTTGCTAAAAACTAAATTATCACATCTATTTTTATAAATCAAAATAATATATATATTTTTGAGTGCTAAACAAATTTTCTTAGAGCATAAAGTTAAAATCAATTAGTAAATTTTGGAGAATCATAGAATTTTTTAGTATTTTTATTAATAAAATTATATAAAATATTATAATTCTCCAAATTTTACTAATTGATTCTAACATTGTGCCCTAAAAAAACTTGTTCAGCACATAAAAATACATTATTTCGGCATATTTACTTTTATATTTCCTGAAAATTTAAGAGAAGATGCTTAATTTTGGATTTTTTGATCAAAAAATTCAAAATTAACCATCTTTTCTTAATTCGTAATCCGTGAGTAAGGGAAAGGATTTGATTAGTGATCGGCGGAGTGCATATTATAATCAAAACAATTAATACCCATAATCTGGAGCCGTTTTTAATTTTCTCAATTTCTGCAAAGCTAATATCTTTTGTGTTTCTATAAAAATTATAAAGGCGATTTTTCTCTCCTAAAAGTGGTGAATTCATCAAAATTGACCCAATGGGCCGTGAGATATTATCATTTTATTTTCACGATCATATGAAATTTCTTTACAGATCTGCAAAGAAAATTTCATATGATCGTGAAGATAAAATGATAATATCTCACGGCCCATTGGGTCAATTTTGATGAATTCACCACTTTTAGGAAGAGAAAAATCGCCTTTATAATTTTTATAGAAACACAAAAGATGTTAGCTTTGCAGAAATCGAGAAAATTAAAAAACGGCTCCAGATTATAGGTATTAATTGTTTTGATTATAATATGCACTCCGCCAATCACTAATTAAATTCTTTCCCTTACTCACGGACTACGAATTAAATTTTCAAGAAATATAAAAGTAAATATGCCAGAATAATGTATTTTTATGTGCTGAACAAGTTTTTTTAGAGCACAATGTTAGAATCAATTAGTAAAATTTGGAGAATTATAATATTTTATATAATTTTATTAATAAAAATACTAAAAAATTCTATGATTCTCCAAATTTTACTAATTGATTCTAACATTGTGCCCTAAGAAAACTTGTTCAGCACATAAAAATACATTATTCTGGCATATTTACTTTTATATTTCTTGAAAATTTAAGAGAAAATGCTTAATTTTGGATTTTTTGATCAAAAAAATTCAAAATTAAGCATCTTAAATTTTTAAAAATCATAGTAGTACAAAAAAATGAGATAGCTTTATTTTTGGGTATGATTCTTGCAAAATGCAGGTAATTTGCTAAAAATAAAATATTACATGCATAAAATTGCTGTAATTTGCCAAAATGCTTTATAACCTTTTTTAAAATTAATCTCAATTTGCTAAAATTTAAATTTGGGTCTCAGACCAAATTTTCTGCAATTTGCTAAAAAAAAATATGACATATATCAGAAATGTCCGGGGTCCTGATCAGATTAAATCTTTGTTTAATTTTTTTGTTTATAATTTAGATCTTCTATCAATTTTACATTGTTTCTTCGTTTTCCTTTTGTTTATTTTTGGGTTTGTTTCATTTTTTTTACTTTTGTTTTGTTTTTTTTTATTTTTTAATTTTTAAATTTTTTTATTTTATTTCTATACTTTATTACTGGCATTTTGCAAAAAATTTAACGACTTTTCAGCACTTTGCGCAAGCCAACTCAGCTTTTCAACACTTTGCAAGAACACATTCCAGCAATTTCTAAATTTCAAGAACGCAAGTTTTTGCAAGGTTTCGTTTTATTTATTTTTTTGTTTCATGTTTTTTGTTTTTGTTTTTTTGGTTTATTTTTATTAATTTATTTTATTTAAGCACTTTACAAAAACTTTCGACTATTTCTGAATTACATGATCATGAACTTTTACTTCAAGAAAATAGAGATTTGGAGCTTAGTTTATTTTTTACTTAGTTTGCTTACATTTTTGTTTTTTGGTTGTTTTCTTTTTTTTTACTTATTTTTTAATTTTATTTTATTTTATTTATCCCTTACTTCTTTCAAAACTTTGCAAAAAAATGACTTGACTTTTCTGATACTTTATAAGAACACCAATTCTAACATTTCTGGCACTTTGCAAGAAGTCGCGAATATGAGTGACTTCCTTAAAGCTACCTAAGATCCGCGAGGTATAGGGCACCAGGGCGTGGTGGGCTTGCTAGATTCACTGGGATAAATGGATAATAGGAGGGAGATATAGATTAGTTAGAATAGAAACCCCTAGTGTATAATGTATGACCCTTGAAATAGAAGAAGTCATTCAAATAGTTTTTGAAGCCTGCTGAAAATTGTAATTAAAAGATTGTATAATGTTATAAAAAAAAACATCTAATCAATTCTATATCTGCATCTGTATCTTAAGTTGAAATTTTTTAATACAATTATCGATACCTTATTTTTACTTGTCCATTCTTGTGTTATCAGCTTCTTGATCCATTTCGTTTAACCAATAAGTGATTATTTCAATAATTTCAGTTGCAGTATGTTGTTTATCAAAGTTTTTATCCATAAATTTCGTAGCTAATTTAATATAAAAATCACTATTAAATGGAACTCCATCAAATGCTTTTTGTCTAGTAGGAATTTCTGAAATAGAGGTACCAAAAAAGTTGGATTTTACCATAGAGCTGGAAGAAGTCGTTTGAATGGTTTTTGAAACCTGCTAAAAATTGTAATCAAAAAATTGCATAGTGTTATCAAAAAAAAAAAAAAAAAAAAACTCAATTATATCTTTGTCTCAAGTTGAAATTTTTTAATACAATCATCGATACCTTATTTTAACTTGTCCATTCTTGTGTTATCAGCATCTTGATCCATTTCGTTTAACCAATGAGTGATTATTTCAATAATTTCTGTTCTATTGTAATAGGTCATTTATCAAAATCTTTATCCATAGATTTCATAGCTAATTTAATATAAAAATCAGAACCTAAACATTTAGGTTTAGATTTACCTCACCATTAAACAGAACTCCATCAAATGCTTTTTGTCTAGTAGGAATTTCTGAAATAGAGGTACCAAAAAAGTTGGATTTTACTATAGAGCTAGAAGAAATCATTTGAATGTTTTTTGAAACCTGCTAAAAATTGTAATCAAAAGATTGCATAGCGTTATTAAAAAAAAAACTCGATTATATATTTGTCTCAAGTTGAAATTTTTTAATACAATCATCGATACCTTATTTTTACTTGTCCATTCTTGTGTTATTAGCATCTTGATCCATTTCATTTAACCAATGAGTGATTATTTTAATAATTTCTGTTCTGTTGTAGTAGGTCGTTTATTAAAGTCTTTATCTGTAGATTTTGTACCTAATTAATATAAAAACCAGGACCTAAACATTTAGTCCTAGGTTACCGATTATTCTTAATACAAGACCTATAAACGGAACTTTATCAAATGCTCTTTATCCGGTAGAAATTTCTACTACAATAATTTTAAACTTGTAAATATCTGATGCTTAAGTATATAGTTGACCCATCAAAACCTCAGATGCTATATACGGCAGAATTTCACAAATTTTTTCTTCTTCTATTTTTTTAAAAGTCCAAGATCAGTGATATATGCGTATTGCAACTCAGGATACAAAATATTTTCACTATATAAATCTCTATGAACGAGCTTTTGCTAATACTCATACAAGAGTTTGTTTCTGAAAATCTAAAGATGAAAAGAAAGCACTTAAATAGATTCTGAAATCTGCCGAGAATAGAAATTCTAGTGGTCAATCAAACTTGGATAATATTATATGAATAGTATAAGTGTTTCTAAAAAGCATTTGGATTTGAAATTCACTAAAGACGGAAATACAAATAAATGCTAAATTTTTACAGAACCAATGTGTACTGTAGGTTTCCAAAAATAAGCTACCTCCAAAAGAAGCTACCCCAGATTTTCAGAAAAATTTTTAAAAAAATCGTTAATAGTCGCTACATATAAAACTTTTTTTTACTATGTAAACTTCAAAAGGTCGAATAAGTAAAGTTGTTCAGCGTAACGAAATACACTTATAGTAAAAATTTTATAGCATTTGGACAACTTTTTATTAGTACGTTTATCAATTTTTCGAAAAATTTAACAATCTGAAAATAAGCTACCCCCAGAATTTTTTGTGTAATTTTTGGCCAAAAAGGGTAGCTTATTTTTGGACAAATACGGTATATTTCTAAAAATTATTTAAACAGCTTTTGAAATCTGCTAAAGATATAACCCAAAAACACAGTTTAGTATTGCACAATGTTACCAAACAAAAATCTATTTGAATATACTTCGTGGCTTATGACTTTAAGTTAAAGTTATAAATACAAATTTTTTTAGTATAGTACTACTGTATAAAAAGCGCATAAAACTTTTGTAGTTGTTGCACAACTGAGCAAATATAGGTACGCGGCATTACAAACAGAAAATGTCACAACTACGTTTTTGATTATTTTGATATAATCATATCAAAAACGTAGTTTTGGTTATCACTGAGCATAGAAGTATAAGTCCTATGCTTCGCTCCGAACAATTAAAAATTTTATATTAAATTGCGAAACTGTGTGAAATATTGCGAAAACCTGTAAAAAAGCATGATTATGTGAATATGTATATCATTTATTTATTAAAAATTTTGAAAATTTGCGAAAATTTGCAAAATATTGCAAAACAATATGAAATATCAAAATATTACCTTCTGCGCGCATTAGTTTATTGATCTGCATGAGTAAGTAACCCCTGTAGGGGAAGTAATTTGCATTTTTTTATTTCGCAATATATTTCGAAATATTTCAAATAATAACTGTAACATTACTGTAATATAAAATAATATATTACATAATATGCCGCATCGATCATAAGATTTTGTAATATTATGGAGCATAATATCTTACAGAAGATTACGTATATATAATTCGCTGATGTTAACAAAAAAAATTTCTTACAAAATTTTACTATAAAACCCTTTTCTTGCCTATACACTATTCTAACCTCTTCCTAATCCTAACTAACAAAAAAATAGGTTATTTTGGTTGTTTTGATTTCATGTTACACCAAATCATATGAGGTGCGCTACAGCGCACATGCGCAAAAATATTAAATTTAAAAAAAATAAACAGAGCTATGTTTTTTAAAAAAATCTAAGTTATGTTCTTTAAAAAAAAAAAAACAGTTATATTTTCAAAAAAAAAAAAATAAGTTACATTCTTTAAAAATTCTAAAAAACTGAATAATATTTTCTAAAAAAAAAACAAAACAAAAAAAACAAAAAAAAAAATTTAAAAATTTCTTAAACCCATTTGATCTATACTTTGTTATAGATCATAAATATATAGTACAAATTATAAAAAAAAACTTCATTTTATACTATTTTATCGCAATTTTTACTTTTTTGCAATTTTTGCTTTTTTACAATTTTTGTATTTATTACACCTGAATTTTTTATTAGCATTTTTCAAATATAAGATTTATAAAAATTACTCCATTAGTATTCTTAAAATATACCTTTTTTGCCTATTAGCTGTTTTTAAACATAAACTTTTTCTCCAATACCTACTTTTTAAATAACCTTTTTTAAAAAAAGGGCCTCTATCATCACCAAAATTTGCACAGGAATTACTATCGATTTTTATCGGTTATTGGATAGTAATTGATTTAAATCTCCCATAATGATGATTATCGATTAAGATAATAATCGATAATAATCGATAGATATCAGATTTAAAAAATCACAATTAGTATCGTTTAATAACGAATATCGTTTAATAACGAATAATGATTCTAATCGATTTTTTCTAATTGTACCAATATCAATACTATATACTCTATACTTATTACTCATAATTAGTAAATTGATATTAATATCAAAATATTACTTTTTATAATGCAGACAAATGCAATTTAAATTTATTTAATTAAAAAGAAATACATATCACTAAATTACATACAACGAATATGACTAATTAAAACTAAACTAATCAGCATAATTATCAACCCCAAACAAATCATCCAATTCTTCCTGCGAAAGACCCTGAGAAGAAGTCCTAGATACCCTATATTCTCTAGATTCTGATTCGAGAGTATTTTGCCGTGAATTAGAGGGGTGCTGAACCTCTGATTCATCGTTCATAATTGTTTTAGACGAATTATACGACGGACCACCATTATTAAAATCATTTATATTTATTAAACCGTTAGTTTGTTTAAAATATTGTACAATAAAAGAAGTAAAGAAAATGGCAAATATATACAAGATACTTTTCTATACAAATTTTCATATTTTTCTCGTCGCATGTAATACTCTTGGATTTTGGATTTAAGAATATGTCGCATACCGCTAGTGCAAAAGCGCAGTGTTCGCTTGTTAGGGTGGGAACTGCAACTTCTGAAAATGCAGCCCTTGCTATCGCAGAGATCCAAAACACATTTTCACTGTTTGTTTCAAACAATAAAAAATAACACTCGGTTATTTTTAGATTTTCTTTCCATTTTACAATTATGAGGGCCTTGGCACTGCTTTTCAAAGAGGGCAACCGTTCTGAGCCAAAAACTTTCCACATTGCCGACCTAACGCTCTGCAACGCTGCACCTCGATAATTCTTCATTTTTGCGAGAAGCTATTATTACAAATTTATTAAGTTAAAATAATTAAAATAGCAATTAATAATATTATAATGAAAAGATACAAATATTAATTGTTATCGTTAGTGATCGATAAAATAACAATATTAAAAAAAAATATTATCGATTAATAACGTACCGCACTACACCATTCACCATAAAAACGGTTTGTATACTGGCTTGAACTTATACTACGCATAAAGTCAGAAAGTTTTTCCTTGAGGTGGTTCTTCAACACCTCCTTCAGGACACTCTAGTTCAGGTAAACATAGTTCGGAAATAACTGCTTTACAACGCCATTATATATCCCCTTTAAAATAAAAAAAACAAAACAAACATTTACAACGAATATATTCGATATAAAAAAAATATATATTTAGAAAGAAATTCACTTACGTCCATTACTTGGGGGGAGAGTTCATTCTCTTGCTCCTCTCGCTTTCTCTTTATTTCGGTTTTTATTTTTTGAACATCTTCGGTAAGCCGTTTGAGTAATAAGTACAGTTGCTGATTTTGGGTGTAAAGCCTTCCAAACTCTTGGCGGTAGTGGTGGTAGGGACGGTCTTGTTTTTTTTTTTTTTTATAAAAAAACAAAAAAAAAGTTTCTTATTAATAAAAAAAAAAAAAGAGTTTCTATTCGAAGAACAACGAAAACAAAAAAAAGGCTTATATATCATACCATTATGAGTATGTGGTGGATCTTGATTGGTTAATCTTTCACGTGATCCAACTGGATCAGGTGAGGAACGATTTCCATCGTTATCTGGTGATAAATGACGAGACTGACGAGAAGGTGGGTGTGCTTGCCGACAAGAGGGTTGGCGACTTTTGCCACTCATTTTTGAAAAAATGTCTTGTATGCTTAAAAGACTTTCCGATGGAGCTGTTAAATCATAATCATAAGCAGAATTATATGGTGAATTAGGGGCGGAATTATATGGTAAATTAGGAACCGATTGAGGACGAAAAGTATGAGGTGTTTGTTGAGGGGCGTTATTGAGCGTTTGTTGAGGATAAGCGGAATTATATGGTATATTAGATTGTTGAAAACGAAAAGTATGAGGTGTTTGTTGAGGGGCATTATTGAGCGTTTATTGAGGATAAGCGAAATTATATAGTGTATTAGATGGTTGAAAACGAAAAGTATGAGGTGTTTGTTGAGGATCAAAGTCATCATAAGGAACCAGTTGAGAACGAACATTTTGAGATGGTTGTGGTTGTTGTTGTGGTTGTTGTTGTAGTTGTTTAGGGTTGGTATTATATGGTTGAAAACAAAAAGTATAAGGTGTTTGTTGAAGATTATAGTTATCATAAGGAACCGATTTAGAACGAACATTTTGAGAAGGTTGTTTAGGTATATAGGAAACCGATCGAGAACGAACATTTCGAGGTTGTTCGTTATTATATGGTGTATTAAGAGTAGTAGAAGGTGAGTTTTTTGTGTTATTCATTTTTCCAAAATTACAAAAAAGAAATTTCAATTACCTTCAAACGCTAGAAATCCATTGCATTTATATAATTGTAAAG
>QKWP01001088.1:114933-130010 GCA_003550325.1 Gigaspora rosea
AAAAAAAAATGCTTAGAAAAATTATCAGGTGGGGGGTAGGGGGGTCAGCTACTTAGTGAAACCCTAATCAGGTGATTTCTGGCGCTCCCCTAACAGAACAAAAAAATACAATGAACATAAACTGTTACCAGATAATTCTAATAATAATTTTAATACATAATCTATATATATTTAATATATACAAAGAACAAATATAAACTTTTATTCTAATTTGTATAAATCTATAATACTATAGCAAATTTTTCTAATAACAGAATACAATTTCTATTTTTATTACAAACCTTAAACTTTTTTTTTAACTTATATACAATAAGAATATCCAATATTTTATATATAATAGAATATTAAAATATTAAAAAAAGTTATAAAAAAGTATATATATATATTTATTATATAAATATCTTTTGTTTAATTACTTTTTATACTTTTTGAAGATTTTAGTTATTTCGATAATATTTTACTTAAAACTTGTAGTTTTGGTTCTGCTATTTTGAATAGAAGCTTTTAGGTATAGTTGTACAAACAAATCCAAGGAACAAAAAAATCAAAAACCTATTTGGCAAGTTCCAAGTAAGAAGATAACAAAGATCTTTGATAGTACTATTAAATCAGAATATCAGAAACTAGTACCAAAAAACTAGATAACAAGGCTTTTAAAAAGAAGTTCACCAAATTGGCCACCAAAATCACATTAAAGAAAAGGATCTATATTACAAAGGTAGGTACTAAGAAAAGAAAAACTATAATAGTATTAAATACTAAATAAGGTTTTTCAAATTTAAATCAATCAAATATTAGATCAATTTGAATTTGATCAAATCAAATTGACCCCAATTAGAATTTGATTTGATTCAAATATTTGAATTTAAATTTGATTTGAATTTGAATTTTTAATATAGTTAGACTTCTCTAAATGTATATTATTAGAGAAGTGACAAAAATCAGGTGATTTTTTGGGGGTAAAAAAAGTTGAAATTATATATAAGAACCTGACTATATATATATTAAGGAAGAGGAAGGGGAGTAGACCTCTGATAAAAAATAATCAGGTGATTAATAACACAGCCCTTAGGACTAGCTCTAAAGTATATATTTAAAAAGGGTTGTATTTAGAGAACTATTACTTATATAAGTTATATGATAAAATTATTTTGAATATTATATAATATACAAAATCATAACCTGTAATTTCAATTTGATTGGTCTGCAAACATATAATATGTATTTACAAAGAGATTTAAACAGGTGGGCCAAGAAAATAGTATATATTTGCAAAATAAAGAATATATACTTATTTATTAAGCTCATTAATGGGCCAAATAATTAATATGCATTTAAAGAGATTACATATTTAGAGAGGATATATTTATAGAGATCTGACTATAGTAATTTTCAAATTAAATATTTGTTAAATCAAATTGCAAAATCCTAATACTAAGTAAATTAATTCATTTAAATTAACTAGTTTGAAAGTTTGAAATATTAGTAAGAACCAGTAGTAAAATGTTCAAAATTATAAGATACAATAAGGTAAATTATACAGATAAACTAAGGTTGTTTATGAAATAAATGCAAAATAAATTTAAAATTATATAATTAATTATATGATCTTTATTATTGTATACTATATTAGTCATCCAATATATCAGATATAAATTTTTTATATATAAAATTTTAGTACAATATATATAAAATTACTATAAACTTTGAAGCAATAATGTTTCTCAACCTATATATTAATTTAAAATTAAATTTCATGATTATATAGAGCAAAAGGAGAGGAATAAAAAACCTTTTCTGCCATTTTTGTACAAAATGAAAAATAACTTCACCAAAAACAAATATTTTTTGATTTTAAAATAATAAGGATATGTAAAATTATGCTTTGAACAACTTTACTTAGGTGACAAAGGTAGGTTACCTTATAAGAAAAATGAGTTATCTATGTACTAAATTTTGTTTTTTTTTTAAGATAAGGCCTTGTTTATATCTTTATTGGATAATTTATATAAGTAGTTACATATAATATATAAACAACTTAAATTGTACAATGACAAATACATATAAATTATATACAAAAATAGAAGCTTTGACTAATTTATCTGCGACCTAAATCTACTAGAGTGGTCAAGACTTATCTAGATTTGAATAGTCAGAATATTGTTTATTGGGGTACTGTATTTGATCCATGTTGTAAACCAAATGCTAATTTTGCAATAGGCTTTGGCCTATTGGTGGGCAATCTATGTGTTAAAATTAAAATTTTTAATTTTTTAATATAAATTTTTTTTTGATTAGATAACCTACTTTGGGCCCTTAAGCAAAGTTGTTTGGCACATGATTCTACTTGAAATAAAATCATGGTATTTTTTCAGATTTTTTACTAAGTGAAAAATAAGGTTAAAGTTAGAAATTAATTTTTTTTAAAAATTTTTTTTTTAAAAAAAAAATTTTTTCTAATTTAACCCTATTTTTCATTTAGAAGGCATCTATAAATAACATTATACAAGGGAAGTTTGATGAAAGATAATATTTTTCCTGATAAGTAGAAGGAGGTCAAAAAAATATAATATAATTTTTTTAGAAAAAATTGTCTAAAAACTGATCCAGTAGCCCAAATTTAATTATCTTGATAATATTCGATTTGTCTTGGTGAGAGGTGTTGAATAGTACCATTTTTATTTCATTTGGATTACTGGATCAAAAGTTATTGGCCAAATACTATTAGTCATATTTTTTCTTATAAAATTACTATATAACCAATAGTTTTTTGTGAATATCCTAAGATCCAGTAATTCAAATGATATAATTTTGGTATCATTAGATTCATTTCACTAAAATGAATCGAATGGTACCTAAATCATTTAAATCAGATCACTGTGTCACAAGATATTCAAGTTTTTGTAAAATTTTATATATAAGCATATGGATTTTGAAAATTTTTTTTATATAGTTGAGAGGGGGTCAAGCACTACTATGTGGAGTATAACATTATTTATAAATGCTCTCTTAGTAAAAGGGTTGAGAAAATATACTATAACCATCAGCAAATTTTATATATAGATATTGATCGATATATAGCACTTAATAGTTTTATATCGATTATAAAATATCATTATATATCGATTAATTAAATAAAAATCGATATATATCTATAATCGATATATATCATTTTTTATATTAAATCGTTATATATCTATAAATCGATTATAATTGTAATTATTTAAAACGATATATAACGATTAGCAGATCTTTAATGATTACATAGTGTTTTTGACTGCATCACGAAAATTTCAACCTGGATCACCAGATAAAAAAAAAAAACAAAGTTCTACCAAGGATCATAAAAATATATTCCACAAAATGTGCCAAAAAACTTAAAAAAAAAAATACCGTTTTGAACAATTTTTACTCTCTCTCCCTTTACTCCTCTCTCTCTTTACCACTCTCTCCTTTTTACTTCTCTCTCCCTTTTACCCCTCTTTTTCTTTTATTTCTCTCTCACTTTTTCTTTTTTATTTTTAATATTTCGAATATGATCTGTAATCTGGATCATATCAAGGACGCATTTGACTAATATTTTCAAAATGTTTCGATGATTTTTGATGATTGTACTACAAGATCAGATTAGATCTTTGTTTATTTTTTTTTGTTTATAATTTAGATCTCTATCAATTTTACATTGTTTTTCGTTTTCCTTTTGTTTTTTTTTGGTTTTGTTTCATATTTTTAAGTTTCGTTTTGTATTTTTTTATTTCTATTTTTTTTATTTTTTAATTTTTTTTATTTTATTTTTACACTTTACTACTAGCACTTTGCAAGAAATCCAACGACTTTTGGCACTTTGCGCAAGCCAATTCAGCCTTTCGACACTTTGCAAGAACATACAACTACTTTCTTTAGCAATTTCAAAAATTCATGAATACAAGTTTTCGCAAGTTTTTACAAGTTTTTGCAAGGTTTCGTTTTTATTTATTTTTTGTTTTATGTTTTTTGTTTTTGTTTTTTTTATTTTTATTAATTTATTTTATTTCAGCACTTAGTGAAAACCTTCGACGATTCTAAATTGCAAAAACACGAAGATTTGGAGCTTTGTTTATTTTTTTATTTAGTTTGCTTACATTTTTGTTTTTTGTTTGTTTCTTTTTTTTTACTTATTTTTTAATTTTATTTTATTTTATTTATCTTTTACTTCTTTCAGAACTTTGCAAGAAAATGATTTGACTTTTCTGATACTTTACAAGAACACCAATTCTAACATCTCTGGCTACTTTGCAAAAAGTCACAAAAATGAATGAATTTAATCGAAATAAGCAAATATGAGCGAAATATAATAGTTTATTTTTTTTTGTTTTTGTTTTTTTGTTATTTTTTTGGTTTTGTTTTTTGTTTTTTGTTTGTTTTTTTTTACTTATTTTTTTTTATTTTATTTTATTTATTCCTTATTTCTTTCAGAACTTTGCAAAAAAATGACCTAATTTTCTGGCACTTTGCAAGAAGTAGCAAATATAAGTGAATATAAGCGAATATAAGCGAAAATAAGCGAATATGAACGAATATAAAAAATATAATAGTTTATTTTTTTTTGTTTTTATTTTTTTATTTTTTTGGTTTCATTTTTTTTGGATTTATTTTTTTTTAGCTTTTTTTTATCATAATACATAATAAAATATGTAATATTTAAAATATAGAGATTTGCTATTTATCACCACTGGTGATCATCACCAGTGATCAATTTACTAATTAAAATTCAGGATTACCGGTAGGTATAACATGTAGATTAATTTTTGTATAACAAAAACAAAGAATTTTTTATAAAATTGCTAAAATTGCTTCTAACCTAAAATTTTGTCTATGAAACTACTTTTTTTTATGCAAAAAAAAATTCCTCGCTAAATTTTACTATATACAAAGCTCTATCCTAATATCTAACTTTTACCCTTATCCTAATGTTAAAAAGATTTAATTTTTATTTAATAGGTTTGTTTATTTTGTTTTATGTATTGTAGATCACCGGTGATGATCACCAGTAGTAAATTAAAGTATTTTTATTTAATATATTATATAATAATAATAAGTAAAAAAATAAAATTTTATATTAAATTGCAAAAACTTGCAAAAATCTGTAAAACGTTTAAAAATTTGCAAAAAGCATGATTATGTAAATATAATAATTATTAATTGATATCATATCAAATATATATCGATTAATATCTATATCAAATATATATCGATTACTATCACTATCGATAGAAATCGGCAGGGGTGATTAGTATTGATATATATCTTACCAGTTAGTAATTGATATATATCTATATATAAAATTTGCCGATAACATTATTTAAAGTTATCACATGCTAAACAATTTTGCTTAAAGGCCAAAAGTAGGTTACCTAAGGGAAGTGCCATTTATCACCTAATTTTTTAGAGTGGGGGGTCAGAAAATTATCAGGTCCTAATAGTAGATAACTTTTGATTGGCTAAAATTTTTTAAAATTTTTTAAAATTTTAAAAAATTTTTAAACTTTAATATTAAATAAAATTTGAACCAATAATCCGTTTTGGATGATTTTACTACCAAAATGTTCGTCTCAATGAGATGATTCCAACGAGCCTAAAATCACCAAAATCCAATTACTGGATCCCAAGATCGTTATAAATTTGTATTGCTTTAATTATATTAGTTTTGTATACAATTATTATAAAACGCACTTATGGTGTTTTACCACCATAGGTAAATTAGATTTACAAATCCGTGTAACAAAAACAAAAAAATTTTTACAAACCAAAAAATAAATTTTAATTACTTTAGGGTTAGGGTAAGGCCTGGGATTTTATCAGAGCATTAGTATATACAAAATTTAGCAAGGAATTTTTTTTATTAGAGCCCCAAAGGTGGTTTCATAAGCAAAATTTTGAGATATGAATATTTTTTTAAAAAAAATCGAAATTTTTTGTTACACCTGATCTTAAATTTTGATTGGCTATTCTAATAGCTTTGTGTAACATGGCGTAAAACGCCATAGGTGCGTTTTAGTAAAACTCTTTGTATATATTAAAAATTATTATTAAAGTTTTTATAAACTTTAACATTGAATAACTTGTGAGCCAGTGATCCGTTTTAGATGATTTTACTGCCAAAATGCTTGTCTCAGTGAGACGATTCTAATGAATCTAAAATCGTTAAATTCTGATCACGGGATCCCAAAATCGTTATAAATTTGTGTTATTTTAATATAAAATATATTAAATCAATTAAAAATAACACAAATCTATAACGAACTTGGGATCCCATGATCAGAATTTAACAATTTTAGGTTCATTAGAATTGTCTCACTGAGACGAGCATTTTGGTAGTAAAATCATCTAAAACAGATCACTGGTTCACAAGTTATTCAATATTAAAGTTTATAAGAACTTTAATAATAATTTTTAATATATACAAAACTAATATAATTAAAGCAATACAAATTTATAACGATCTTGGGATCCAGTGATTGGATTTTGATGATTTTAGGCTCGTTGGAATCGTCTCATTGAGACGAACATTTTGGTAGTAAAATCATTCAAAACGGATCATTGGTTCAAATTTTATTTAATATTAAAGTTAAAAATTTTTTAAAATTTTAAAAAATTTTAGCCAATCAAATTGCAGTATTTATGATCAGGTAGGGGGAGAGGGGGTAGCCTCTTATTAGCAAAATATCAGCTAATAAATGGCCCTCCCCTAATAAAAAAAATATTTTATATTGAAAAGTCAAAAATTTTAACTTTAGCACATAAATAATCCATTTTTCTTACAAAATAACCTACTTCCATCACCTAAGTAAAGTTGTTCAGAGCATAACTTTATATATATTTTTTATCTTAAAATCAGAAAATATTTGGTTTTGGCAAAGTAACTTTTTGTTTTGTCAAAAATAGCAGAACTGTAACTTAGCAGAAAAGGTTTTTTTATTTTTTTCTTTTGTTTTATATAGTGCAGTATATTTAAAGACTTTCCAAACTTTAAAAGCTAATAGCATTTAATATAAAAATAATATCAAAAAAATGAGCCACTATTTTGTGGTTTAATTAATTTACTACAACTTAGTATTTTTTAAAACTTATTATATATTTTTAATATATATGAGTTTAAAAGTGTACTATTTTTATATGATATGGAAAAAATTACCTCAAAATAGAACAAGTCACATGTTTTGGCTCACTGCTATTGGTTAATTTTAAATATTTTAAAATTATTTTTAAAAATTATTTTAAAAATTAATTTTTAACTAATCAAAATGCAGTATTTCAAAAAAACATCAAATTTGATTATAAATTTTTGAAAATGGGACAAGTCACATGACTTCTGCCTTTAGGTGTTCTGTACCATAATAACAAAATTTAATTTTAAATTAATATATAGGTTGAAAAACATCATTGCTTTAAAGTTTATAGTAATTTTATATATATTTTACTAAAATTTTATATATAAAAAATTTATAGAACTATTTTTTATACCCCCCAAATTTATTATTTGTACCCCCCTGCAGATTTAACTTTTTTTAAAACTTTGAGCAAAGATATCTTAATAACGACCAGACCAAATCCAACAAACCTTTTTCTTTTAAATTCTATAGGTTTGTAAAATTCAAACAAAAAAAGTTCATTGAATTTGGCTTAGTAGTTGCAGAGATATCTTTGCTCAAAGTATAAAAAAAATCAAAACATCTATCAAAACAAACTATTCAAAATTTTCTTTCAACTTTGAGCAAAGATATTTTAGTAACTACTGAGCCAAATCCAATGAACTTTTTTTTGTTTGAATTTATGAATTTATAGAATTCAAATAAAAAAAAATTTATTAAATTTGACTTAATGTTACTGGGTTATCTTCGCTCAAAGTTTTAAAAAAATTCAAACTATATATCAAAACAAAAGCTGTGCCAAAATTTTTCTAAACTTTGAGTGAAAATATCTTAGCAACCATCCAACCAAATTCAATGAACTTTTTTTGTTTGAATTGTATAAATCTATAGAATTCAAAAAAAAAAAATTATTAAATTTGACTTAATAGTTACTGGGTTATCTTCACTCAAAGTTTTAAAAAAATTCAAAACATATATTAAAACAAAAGCTGCGCCAAAATTTTTCTAAACTTTGAGTGAAAATATTTTAGTAACCATCTAACCAAATTCAATGACCTTTTTTTGTTTGAATTGTATAAATCTATAGAATTCAAATAAAACAAATTTATTAAATTTGACTTAATAGTTACTGGGTTATCTTCACTTAAAGTTTTAAAAAAATTCAAAACGTATATCAAAACAAAAGCTGCACCAAAATTTTTTCTAAATTTTGAGTGAAAATATCTTAGCAACCATCAAACCAAATTCAATGAACTTTTTTTTAATTGAATTCTATGGATTTATAGAATTTAAATAAAAAAAACTTCATTGAATTTGGTTTGGTAGTTACTAAGATATTTTCATTCAAATTTTAGAAAAAACTTTGGCACAGCTTTTGTTTTGACATACATTTTGAATTTTTTTAAAATTTTGAGCGAAAATAACCCAGTAACTATTAAGTCAAATTAATAAATTTTTTTTATTTGAATTCTATAAATTCATACAATTCAAACAAAAAAAAGTTCATTGGATTTGGCCCAGTAGTTACTAAGATATCTTTGCTCAAAGTTGAAAGAAAATTTTGAATAGTTTGTTTTGATAGACGGTTTTATTTTTTTCAAACTTTGAGCAAAGATATCTCTGCAACTACTAAGCCAAATTCAATGAACTTTTTTTGTTTGAATTTTACAAAACTTAAAAAAAAAAGGTTTGTTTCTGATCGTTAGGTCGTTATTAAGATATCTTTGCTCAAAGTTTTAAAAAAAGTTAAATCTGCAGGGGGGTACAAATAATAAATTTGGGGTATAAAAAATAGCCCCCAAAATTTATATTTATGATAATATTGTGTGACAAATCAGATAAATAATATGTAATTAGTTTTATTCTTTAGAATTTTTTGAATATTTGTTAAAAATTTTAGGGCGCTAACAATTATTACCTAATATCCATTTACTATAGGGGCTTACCTCTACCCCCAGGTAAGATCTATAAATAGAATTTTAGCCAATCAAATTTAACCAAGGTAAGATTTTTCTTGACCTCCCCACCCCCTAAATAATTACCTAATAAATGTCAGTGCCCTTATCTCAACTATGCTCTTAATTTAAGTTTATTTATTTTCTATATTAAAACTTTTTGGAACTTATTTTTTGCTATCCAAATTACAAATTTAAAGTATTGTTATACTTTAACAACCAATTTATTTTATTCATATAATTTATGTTTTTTGCTTAATTAGACAAAATATATAAATTGCAAAAAATTGGTAAATTATACTTTTATATAATTCTAAACACCTTAACTAGTAAAAAATATCTAGGATTTTCCAGTCTTTAATGTATTAATTTTATAGGCTGGTTTTCAATTTTTTTTCTTCTACTTTAGTACTATTCATTTCGGTATGGTGGATGCTGAAATAAAGCAAATCTTATAAGAGCAAAATAGGTAATAGTAGTATTTTAAAAGTATTCTAACTGCAAGTATTAGTTAATTGTCCAAAGTGTAGCGAGAACTCTATAACACAGCAATGGATATGATTTTGTGTTGGATTTTAGGCACATGCAGCCAATCAGCTATAGAGATCAACATGGATCAGCCTGATGTTTATTCTTGGCCATTTTTCTAGTACTATAATGCAAGTTTGTGCTAAAATTTTTTAAAAAAATTTTTATTCTATTTTTATAGTGCAGGATACCTAAAGGTAAAAATTATAAAATTTGTCCCATTTTCAAAAATTTTATATTGAAATTTGATATCTTTGTGAATCCTTGCATTTTGATTGGCTAATAATTAATTTTTAAAAAATATTTTAAATGTAACTTAAAAATTAATTTTAAATTAGCCAATAGCAGAAGGCTAAAACATGTGATTTGTCCCATTTTTGGCTAAATTTTTATGCATCATATAAAAATACTATCCCTTAAATTGTATTGTAGACAAATTTGCCTGCAAACTTTTTAATGTATATACACATAGTGTATAAATAATTTTTTTCATTTATTAAAATTTTATATTATATACTTTTTTAGAGTTAATTTAAGTTGATTCAAATTCTGCTAAATTTTTAAAAACTTTTTTTGACATCTACTATCTGGGTGGTTCTTTTAGATATCTACTGTACAAAAAATTTTTATATAGTAAACTGGTAATAATCACCAATAGTACATTATGGCTTTTCTTTCCTTGGTACCTACTTTCGAAACATAGGTTCTTTTTCTCTGATGACCCTCTCCTTCGAAGGTCTTTGTCGTTCGGTTCTCTGGTTAATTTTTAGTAATTATCTTTTTTTTTATATCAGGTATATTTCATTATTATTAATATTTTTATATTATATTTATGTTATACTTTTATTTATATTTTCATTTCAATACATCAATTAATTAGAACCTACACATTAATCCCGGCGAATTCAAATAGACTAGTCAATGAATAATCACCTCGCGCACAACATTATAGATAGTGTGCATACAATTCCAACTAGTAAAAATAGTTAAATAAAAATTAAGAAAATAATTGATCAATGGTTGTATTCAGTTTAAATTAATTTTTATGTGAATTGCTCATCCACTCAGATTTAAATTTTGGCCAATTATGTTGTCGTCACAATGCTCAAAACTCAAAAGTAATGATCATTCAAAGTACAAGGATGAGACTTTATATCATCATCGTGGATAAAAATATTGAATAATAGATACAAGAATATGGGTGGAGTCATTATAAATGGGACAAATTTATTAGATAAATTTGTCCCATTTCTATTGACTTCCCCCCATATGGAGTCTTTGCTAAGCAGGACTACGTAGATTTTAATGAATAAAAATTAAATTTGTTAGCCACCAATGTGAATTATTTCATAATGAGTTCCACGAAACAAAAGAATGCTTAGTTAAATTGAATTGTTAGATGATTAACAAATTCAAGTTTTATTCATCAAATCTATATAGTCCCGGAAGATCATTTTCTAGCAAGGACCTCGTAGGATAATATAATCAAGTTGATTGCTTACTCTAGTCGTTATCGATTAAACAAATCTCAAAGGTACGACTGGCCAATATACTATCTCACTAGGATTTTCATTTATGTTATCATCGTGATTTTTATCAACTTTACAACTTTGAATATAAATAGAATTCACAGCTGCTTCTAAAATGGCTATAGACGAATAAGAATCACCGTATAATTGTTGTAATTCTACAGCAGTTAAGTTTGTTGGTGAAATTAGAGATGGATCTGGTTCAGAGGTAAGATATATAGGTGTTGATAAATCATCAGATTGCTCGGAAGATTGAATTTGAGATGTAGATGATGAATTGGCTTCTGCAACTAAAGAAAGATAAATTGTAAAACAATGAATTGTTTATGTCAATTGAATGAATATCTAATAGATCTCTCAAGTTTGAATAAATTACGTTGCTGTTTTCTTAATTCAGAAAAGCGAAACATCGAGATAGCTTCCTCGCTCAATACAAATTCCACTTTCTCCTCCTCTTCCTCTTCATTCCATTCTTCGTTCCATTCCTCTCCATTCAATTCCTCTCCATTCCATTCCTCTCCATTCCATTCCTCTCCATTCCATTCCTCTCCATTCCATTCCTCTTCATTCCATTCCTCCTCATTCCATTCTTCCTCATTCCATTCTTCCTCATTCCATTCTTCAAAATTTTCGGCAAATTCAGGTTCTTGCTTCCAATTTTCTGATCCTTCAACTCCGTACCATATATGCCATGGGTTTGGATTTAGTGCGTGTAAAAAAAAATTTTTTTGAGTAAAGTGTCTAGCGTGGAAATCACGGAAGCGAAGAATATTCTGAGAACTCGAAAAAGTATCACTAGGTGGCGTCGGTGAAGACGGTGGATGTGGAGGTTGATACATTAAAAAAATATGCGATTTTTGAAAAAGTGAAAGTGTTGCATGCGAGACTTGCTATTGGATAAGCGCTTGTCTAACATCACGTGACGGTGAAATTTTGACGGATAAATTATATAAATTATCGTCATTTAGAGTTACCATTACGATATTTTTTTCGATTAACGACGATTATGACCAGTTCGACACAAAGGTGAGCTAATGATTAAATTTTGAAATTTTTCGTATTAATTAATAATATAAGTTTTTATTAGGTCTCTAACTTCCCAACAAGAATTAAGTAAGCCCATTTTCCATTTTTCATTATTAATTATCCATAATATAAATATTGATTCATAATGTCCTTAACAAGGCGAAATAAGCCATCGATTCCGACAAGAATTAGTTAACCATTCAAATGATCATTTATCTCTAGTAACTCGCGTTTTGTCTCAAACCAATAGTGGGTTAGATAAAGTTGAGAAAATCATTGAGGTTTATCTTTTATTCTTTTTTTTTTTTTTTAACATTTGTTCGAATGATCAAACAATTAAATTTGTTTCTAATCTTTTAAAAGGAAGCGCGAGACAATATAAAAGTGATCGAACTAGATTTAAAGTCTATGAACAAACTTGTATTTAATCTTGATCCAGGTTTTGTACCAATTGTTAAGAATGTAAACAGCTAGCAAAGTCGAAACAATTCTTTGGCTCTGCTAAATATTGTGAGCAAAAAACTGTGACTTTACCAAAATAAAAAGCTGAAGTTAAATTATTTATTCAAAGGAATAATACATTCAGTCTTGGATGTACAATTTACTGCATACTTAAACCACCAGACTTATATTTACCAATGATCTAAGTCATACCTTTTTTTTGATTTTTTTGATATAATACTGTAATCATATGACTTTTTGGTCATTAAACACTAATAAAAAAATTTCTTTACTATGATTTTTACTAGTCATAAAGTCATATCAACCTTCGTTATGACCAAATGACCTATAACAGGTCATAAAAGTCATATAGGTCATCTGCCAACACTGGTCACTGCCAATAGTTTTGTGAAGTAACTTAGTGATAGCGCAAAATTTGGCGGCACCATGATCTCAGGGTCGGAATGAAAGCGTCTCAGATCTCAATAATAATTTTCATTCTGATTAGTTCGGAAATTGGGTTTGGGTCAAAATCCCGACAAACAAAATCCCGACAGGTCATAATCCCGACAAAAAAATCCCGACAATCAAAAATCCCGACAATCAAAAAATGTTTTCCTTGAGCAACTTTACCAATAAAATCAACTAAACCAAACCCTAGCCCAGGCGCTCACCCTAACCCTACCTAAGCACTCACCTAACCCTAACCCTAACTTAAATAAATTTATGATTTTTTTGGTGTCGGAATTGTCGGGATTCTTATTGTCGGGATTTTTTTGTCGGGATTATGACCTGTCGGGATTCTATTTGTCGGGATTTTGACCCGCTCCCTCGGAAATTACGTACCACCAAATTTTTGCGTCATCATTATATCACTCGATGTTGTGCCATCATTTGATCAAAGTTCAAATGACTCCAAGTCATCAAATAATGGCATGTCATTTGGTTCATTTGGGTCATTTGCATATAAATAACGTAATTGGTGGACAAAAATAGTTAACCAATTAAATTTGCGGTTTTATCGTGTAACCTCACATGCATGAAAATTGGCTTTCTAATCTTTTCGAAATTTTCTAGGGGCGAGTCATGCAATTTCTAAGAAGCACGTGATCACAAAATCGATATCCGTTAGGGTGTCCAGGATTATGATCCGGCATAATATGCGCATAATTTGCGATTTTTTACTATATGAAATCGCATAATCCGCTCATTTTCATGCAGCATGTAAACAAAAATTGATTGGTTAAATGAATAAACTGGTGACTGTAATCACCTGACTTGTTCTTTTTGAAATTTTATTGGCTAATAACTCAAAATTCGCATAATTCGCATAATTTGCAATTTACCGGATACATAATTTGGCATTTACCGGATCATAATCCTGGACACCCTAATATCCGTGTAACAATTATCACGTTTATTCCCACAACTATTTATTAAAAAAAGATATAACGGTGTTTGTGATGGCCCCACCAGGAGTCTAGACACTTTTGCAGTAACGTGACCATCACGTGGTGTGGCGTCTTCGGATTAACTTTTTGGCTTTATTGTTAAGGTTAGGGTTAGGGTTCGTGTATATAGCCTTAGAAGGTCCCTATATATATGTTGTTATAGAACAGGTTTCTAAATTCTAAATGCTAGAATATTCTTAGTGTTTCTATTACTTTATTACTTTATTACTTTATTACTTTATTACTTTATTACTTTATTACTTTATTACTTTATTACTTTATTACTTACTTTATTGGATTATTACTTTATTGTTTTATTACTTTACTTTATTGTTTTTATTGCTTTTCAAAAGATATATAAACCCTAGCTTTTATCCTTTCTTAACTTCAGGATTTGTTCCCTGCAATTCTTTAGTTATAGGAATTCTTTAGGCACAGAAACCTTTAGATAGTCTTGTAGCAAAGTCTTGTAACGTACTTGAATAAAATATATCTTTCCTCAACTAAATACACTCCTGTTCTTTGAGTAAAATATATCGAACTGCCACAGTGAGGAAACATTCCACTTCCACACCGCTTCATATCTTCTCTGACCCTACAAGATCTCTGTTGCTGTGTGCTATGTTGCTAGTGGTATATTAAGAAGGCTATACCACTTGTAACATTTTGGTACCTTCTGGTGGAAAGCATCAAAAATAATTGGAAAGCATTAAAAACTGTTAAAAATATTAAAAACAGCCAGAACTTTTAGGACCTTCTTCTTCTCCTTCTCCTCATCTTTGAAATTAAAGCAGCCAAGAACATTGTACAAATATTGAAGGGTGGAAACATTCCTCTCCTTCTTTTTCTTTTGGGAAAGATTATTTTGTCTATTTACGTCTGACTATTACCAAAGAGTAATAGCTTTTGGTTTTCCAGTCGAATTGAAAAAGATTCGTTCAGAAGGGCATACTTGAAGCCTCTTGCATTTGTTGCACCAGTATTTTCCTGTCGAATTGAAAGAGATTCGTTCAGAAG
>QKWP01001088.1:144056-164438 GCA_003550325.1 Gigaspora rosea
TTTTTTTTTTTTAACAAAACCCGAGTTCGGCTTTTGTTAAAAAAAAAAAAGCAAAAAGCAAAAGCATATTTGAAAATACCTATAATATATATGCGTATATACGTAATTTACCTCTAGGGTTTACTGGGCCTAACCGGGCCCAGTGTTGTACACGGACATTGTCCCGCCGATTTTTCAGGGACGCAGACAGTCAAGGAAAGAACGTCCAGGACATGTCAGCAATAATGTCCCAACATGATACATGTCCGCCGGGTAAAACCAATCAAATTGCGGAATTATACGAATTTTATTGGTAGATGATCACGTGTTGAGTCGCAAAATGTTCGGGACAAAAAAAATTCTGGGCGGACATGTCCCGGACGTCCTGTCCCGGACTGTCCGCCGTCCGTGTCTGTGTCCCATGACAACACTGACCGGGCCTAATCGGGTATATTACAGAGGCCCGGGACCAGCCCGATATTTTTTGACCCGACCCGAGCCCGGCCCGCTTTATAAAAATGTGAGCCCGAAACTAGGCCCGAGCCCGGCCCGGCCCACTAATTTCCAGGTTTAGCCCGGCCCACTCTGCACCCTATATAACATGTCCCATTCATTGCTTTTTATAATTAAAATTTTTAAAAAAATATATGAATTTACTATAAACTTTGCACTGAAGAACCTATTCAGTTTAACTAATTAACTTCAAATTAAATTTTTCAGGAATATAGAGTACAGGGAGGAGAAAAAGGTAGTACAAAAATCGAATTAAAATTTTGCTAATTTTGTACTTTTTCAAAATGTAACTTTACCAAAAACAAAAATTTACTAATTTTAAATTAGCAGTTATGTGTAAAATCGTGCTCTGAACAACTTTACTTAGGCGACCAAAGAAGGTTACCTTGTAAGAAAAATGGGTTGACTATATACTAAAGTTAAAAATTTTTAGTTTGAAATATAAAACCCCTTTTTTTATCAAGATAACCTGTTTTGGGCCTCTAAGTAAACCTGTTCAGGGGGTATTTCTACTCGGTCTAAGGTCAAAACGCGTTTGAAAAATAGGGTTAAAGTTAGACAAAAAAATTTTTTTTAAAAAAAAATTTTTTTGTCTAACTTTAACCCTATTTTTCAAACGCGTTTTGACCTTAGACCGAGTAGAAATACCCCCTGAACAGGTTTACTTAGAGGCCCAAAACAGGTTATCTTGATAAAAAAAGGGGTTTTATATTTCAAACTGAAAAATTTTAACTTTAGTATATACACGTAACTCTGGTTATACCGACATCTGGATATAACGACAACATAGTAAAATCTTTCTATACCGACATTTTTTTTCAAAAATTTAATATAAAATGTCTGTATAACTCACTGTATCGACATTTTGAATTTTTTTACAAATGGACCAAAAATGTCGATATAACCAAAGTAACGTGTATTAGAAGTCTGATAATATATTTCAAGCCCTATTTAATAATAAAAACAATCAAAGTAAAAAAATAAAATAAATAAAATTGGAGTTATATAAATTGTATATAATGAGAGATTATTGAATATATAATAATTTGCAATTAAGGCCTAAATAGTTTTTTCATGAATCTGAAATATTTCATATTCCTCTACTGAAAAGAATAAAAGCCAAGAAACATATGTAGATTTCTCACTGATTAGTTTTTCATATATATTGCTGTTGAAGCAATAACATTTTTAATTAAGTTCGGAATTATACATAATCAGGCCACCGATAAAACTTGGCACACAATTTTCAGAACAATAAAGCGCTACTCTTGTATTTTTTACACGACTTAAAATAGAAGTTTGGACAGCGCCATTTTTCAATGAAAAAGTAAAGCTCTCTTTGCAACTTTTATTACCATTGAATCCTTTATCCCATCCAACAGGATTATATCCACCAAGAATTTCATCAGTATCTTTAACTTTTATAACAATCACCAAATTTTTTTGCTTATCACATAAATTCCAAAATGAATCACGAGTAAATCCATCTCTACTTCCACGAAGAAGTAATTTAAATTCATATGGATTATTAGTCATAGAATTCGTATCAACTTTTTTATCAATCCATGATGCAATCTCTGCTGCATGTTCTTCATTAATAACGTTCGAAAATTGTTCCGTTGATCTATGCGGTAGTTCTTGTGTTAAAATCACGCGAGGTGGAAGGACTACCGAAGATATTGGTCGATCTGGTGACATATGTCTTTTAACTAAGTCTTTCCAAAGATTTTTTTTCAAGAATTTGTTGATAGGGTTGAATATGATCGTAAATATCAACACAAGTCATTTGAAAATATCGGACAAGGGGTAAACAATTTTTTAAAGTAGATTATAATGTTAAAAAGTTTTCATTAGACCAATCTTCAAGATTGGATGATAGATCGGAATTTTGTGCAATGCCCCATTTGATAATACAATTCAAAATCTTAACTTCCTCCATTTGTAAATCGTCTCGTTTAATCAACGAAACCAATGCATTTTCTTGAAGAGATGTAAACTCTTCGGATTCAAAATTTTACTTGGATACTTAACTAAAATATCATTACACCATTCCTGTAACTTTAAAAGTTTGTCATTTTGGAAACTTTTTTGATGAATGCGAACAAAATGTAAACGAAGCCAATGTGCATTAGATTCAATTAAGAAAATTTCAAGGTATTTGACCAACTCTTCAAGAATAAGTTCACATGCGACAAACATTAACTCAAAAATAAATGATGCGTCAAGGTTTTCCAATAAAGCTATTCCTCCATAAATATATCTTTATTTTTATTGACGTTAAGAAATAATGTTAATAATTTTTCATATAATAAATGATCCTAAATAACATAACAAGTAACTTACTTGATAATGATTTCAAATTGTTGAATAGAAATCTTTTTCAAATTAATCGTTTTAATATTATTCTCATCTTTATCAGCTATTTTCAATTCATTATGAAAATATAAAGATTGATATTTTAAAATAGCTGAATGTGCTTGAAATACTTTATCGTTTGGTGCTTCACCAATTTTAATAATTACATTAAAGACATCTTTATCTTCAAGAAGTTCAAGGTAATTATTCGAAAGTTTTTCGAAAAATTTCGCAGTCATTTTAATTTCAAATTTATCTATTATGCGTGTGTACAACGTTGCAACGTACGTAGGTGCTTTAAATAGTGGCCCTATCCAAATTAATTAATAGTTGTTGTACAAATTTGTTACGCAAACCATGTCTAAAATTAATGAACATTAAAAAATTCCGCACCTTAAAGATTAACAATGTGTTCGCCAAGCATACATATGTTTTAAAATTATTGATGAAATAACGCACATTAAAATTTTAAATTCATTTTTAAACTTTGATGTGGTATTATTTAATGAACAATTAATAGTTAATAATATATGCTAAATTATAGTTATTTTATGGGTTGTAGTGAATAACCCAGTTACACACGGGTTCATATTCCGTGCCGAAGGCACGGGATTTAAATATGAACCCGTGTGTGTAACGGGTTATTCCACATACCCATATAATAACTATCTTATTGCACGGTGTCTGACGTAACAATCCCGTGCAATAACCAAACGTAAAAGCACGGGTTGCACATAAGACCCGTACAATAAATCACAATTTTGATGCTGAATTTTAAAATTGTGCCAGAGACGAATCTAACGTTAATAACAACAGCAGTACAACAGCCAACACTAATGTATAATGGTCTGATTTGGAAATATTAGCGTTATATTATTCTGATGCAAAACAATTGGATTGATCTAAGGCAAATTTAGAATTATTTAATATTTAATTCGAGAAAAATACCGTAATAACAAATTTAGAAGCCATATTTTAATTCTATAGAAATTCTCACATTTTTCCGATAAAATATACAAGATCGTATAGTTAAATAAATCTCGCATATGGGACTTTGTATTTAATCATTAATTTTGTGAAATTTCACGCATCTAACGCATTGTATAATTTATTTGTGGATGTATGATATTAAAAATATCTTTTATATGCTTTGCATCTTATATTACGGTCAATTATCAAACATTAGATGTAAAAAAAAAAAAATAATAATAAAAAAAATAATAAAAATTAAATTCAAATTGCATGAAAAATTTTCGATTTATAAGTTTCAATAGGTTAGTTTCAATATGTAACTTTAAACACATGATATATCAAATTTTCAGCGAATGAGAAGTTACATTTCTACCTTTTAGATCATTTTTTAAATCTATGGTGGTGCAATAATTCTGCCAAAACTTTTGTAAAACTGGTACTAGAGATAGTGAATACTTCCATTAAGACAAAAATGGAATTAAATAGCCATTCAAATCTGAAATTATTCCAGAAATTGAATAAATCTTTTTGATCACATCGTAATAAATTGGAATTGAAATATTCACGTTCCTGAATCTTATACAATTATTCGAGCATTGGTGGATTCTGATCAACGGTCGACAGTGTAAACGGCTATGTTGGTCACAAAAAGCCACTTGAAAGATTGCCATATCTGAATAATTTTTACTGCTTTGCTATTGTCTTATACTATAAAAGTTTTATTATATTTATTAATGGAATGTTAAAATCTTATTATAATATATATTTTATTTAAGTTTCAGTATCTGATTTCATGTAATTTTCATCACGCTATGAACAAGGATTCAGTACAAGCCGAGCCGTTATAAATTACAACTTAAAAGTTAGTCTATTTGCAGTTGGTATTTCTACCAAATCACAGTTGTCAATTGCTGACTGTAAGCTGTCGACCCAATAAGGCGTATAAAACATAACACCACCATAATCATCACCTTCTTTCAGATAATCCAAATTAATTAATAGATTATGGCAATAAACATATGTCTATTGTATAACAGAAGCTTGGGACCATATTATAAAATTTTTCAAATCCCATCAAATAATATTTATTTTTATCTCTGTTATATTGATATTAGTATGTCTCTAATAAATTTCGAGTCCTATTTAATAATAAAAACAATCAAAGTAAAAAAAAAAAATAAATATATTGGTTTTGTTAATTGTATATAATGTGACTATTGAACATATAACAATTTGGCAATAAAAGCTTAAATAGTTTTTTCATGAATTTGGAATATTTCATATTCCTCTACTGAAAAGAATGAAAACAAAGAAACATAAGTAGACTTCTCTCTGATTAGTTTTTCATAAATTGAAGTGTCTTCGTAGCAATAACATCTATCATTTCGCCTGGAATTATACATGTACAGACAACAAGTAATAATTAGCCCACAACTTTTAGAACAATAAAGCGCTCCTTTTGTATTTTTTACACGACTTAAGATAGAACTTTGGACTGCGCCATTTTTCAATGAAAAAATAAAACTCTCCGCAACTTTTACAATCATTAAGTGCTTTATCCCATCCAACAGGATTATATCCACCAAGATTTTCATCAGTGTCTTTAACTTTTATAACAATCACCAAATTTTTTTGCTTATTGCATAAATTCCAAAATGAATCACGAGTAAATCCATCTCTACTTCCACGAAGAAGTAATTTAAATTCATATGGATTATTAGTCATAGAATATGTATCAGCTTTTTTATCAATCCATGAAGCATTTTCTGCTGCATGTTCTTCATTAATAACGTTCGAAAATGGTTCTGTTGATCTATGTGGCAGTTCTTGTGTTAAAATTACACGAGGCGGAAGCACTACCGAAGATATTGGTCGATCTGGTGTCATATGTCTTTTAACTAAGTCTTTCCAAAGATTTGTTTCAAGAATTTTTTTATATGGCTGAATATGGTCGTAAATATCATCACCAGACATTTGAAAATAGCGAATAAGAGGTAAACAATTTTTTGAAGAAGATTTTAATGCTAAAATGTTTTCATTAGACCAATCTTCAGGATTGGATGATAGATCGGGATTTTGTGTAATACCCCATTCGATAATGTAATTCCAAATCTTAACTTCCTTCATTTGTAAATCGTCACGTTTAATCAACGAAACCAATGCATTTTCTTGAAAAGAAATAAAATTTTCTGATTCAAAAATTTTATTTGGATACTTAACTAAAATATCATTACACCATTCTTGTAACTTTAAAGTTTGTCATTTTTGAAACTTTCTTGATGAATGCGAACAAAATGTNTTTTTTTAAAATTATTTTTTGTATATTTTAATATTTTAATCATTTTTTATCGTACGTACCTCCTATATGATCGGCCAATCATTTTTCAGATTAGCGATCAAGGTATAAATAATTTTTTTTTCCTACTGTATTGTTTTTTTTATTTTTTTTATTAAAAGTCGTTAACGTCGTTAGAGCCCGGAGACACTAGAACTTGTACTAAAGATAAGTTTTAGTTTCTTCCTTCATTTGTTTATTTATTTATTTATTATTATTATTAATTCTTTACTTTCTTTTATTTTAGGCTTGTGCTTTGGTGGAGTGTTGAAATTGGACGCTGAGAATGTAGAAGAGAAATCTGTTGAATGCTGTGAATGTAAATGAGGATCCGTTGGAGCCATCACTAGAGCCGTCGTTAAAGCTGTCGTTGGAGCTGTAGTTGGAGCCGTAGTTGGAGCCGTAGTTGAAGCAACCTTAGAACTTTGTAAAGTCGTATTTAGATTAGTGGATTTCTCATCATTTTGGTGATTTAGTAGGTTTTTTATTTTCTTTGGCAAGTTTTTCATGGGTTTTTTCATAGGTTCATCGTTTTAGTTAAGTTCTCAATAGGTTTTTCATCAGTTTTCGTGTGTTTTCTATGGCGTTTGTGGTGGTTTCCCTATAGTGGTTGTGGTGTCTCTACAACGATTTGTGTGGTGTCTTTATGTGATTGTGTGCCGTTTTTGTAGTGTCTCTATGCCGCTTGTGGTGGTCGTCTTTATGCCGTTTGTGGTGGTCTTTATGACATTTGTGCTATGGTGTTTGTGTGGTATCTTTATGGTGTTTGTGTGGTATCTTTATGGTGTTTGTGTGCGTCTCTTGTAATATGTTTTGTAGTTTTTTTTTTTTTTAATAATAAAAATATATTTTTTATTATTGTAAAATATTTTTAAAATATGAAAAATTAGCATATAATAATAATAATAATAATAATATCATAATAAATTAATATAATATAACTAGTGAATTCACTCTAAATTTTGGCCCGAATTAAGCTTAATTCAGGTTATTACACTTTTTATTATTTAATAAAAATTTGCGCAGATTTATATATTTCTAAAATCTGCGCAGAATTTGTTAAAAATTTTTCTTCAACTATATTTGTGGGGTCGCAGATCTTCACAGATTTTTGATTATTATCGGGGTTTAAAAATCTGCGCAGATTTGCACTTAAAAACTTCTCCCGATGTATGGTAGGGTTCTACAATTTGATTTGATCTTTAAATATTTGAATCAAATATTTGATCAAATTTAGATTCAAATTTGATTATATTTGATTTGATCAAATTCAAATATGATCAAATTTGATTTGATTTGACAAATATTTGATTTTATTTGAAAATTACTATTAAAAATTCAAATTCAAATCAAATTCAAATTCAAATATTTGAATCAAATCAAATTCAAATCAGAGTCAATTTGATTTGATCAAATTCAAGTTAATCCAATATTTGATTTGATTTGAATTTGAGGAACCCTACTGTATGGAATAGTTTTTCTGAAATAACTAATAAAAAAAGAAAAAAAAGCCCAATATAACTATTGTAATAGGCAGTTAAGTCACAAAAAGGGGTCTGGAACATTTCATCTTCGCTGTCATCTTGATATCTGTCTTAAGTACCAAAGGTTTTTATATCATACTGGTTCGAAACCAAATTCATCTAATGGCCAAACTCAATTAAAATTTAATACACAAACAAAAAAAAGAATATATACAAAAGAGTCANTCATACTGGTTCGAAACCAAATTCATCTAATGGCCAAACTCAATTAAAATTTAATACACAAACAAAAAAAAGAATATATACAAAAGAGTCAACTAAAAAAGATATTGCCAATATGGTAGTTTTGGATGAGTTGAGTTTTTAGTTCGTAGAAGGGCAGGGCTTTCGTAAACTTATTAATAGACTATTACCTGATTTTAGTATTAGTGCTAATACAATAAAGCGAGATATTATGAAATCTTATAATAGAAAAAAACGTTAATTAAAAAATTCTTCAAAATGCTGAGGGTAGGGATGTTAACGGAGTGCTCCAGGGTGGTGTGGTGCATACTCTGGCAGAGTATCCCTTAACACCACACCACACTGAAGTATGAATCAGAGCATACTCCAAAGTGTAACCCGGAGTATAACCCAGAGTATAACCTGGAGTACTATGTGCTAAGCACTATGTAATACTCCGGAGTTTATAGTACCGTATTTTTCTGAAAATATGCTACCTTATTTTGGGGAAATACGGTAAAAAATATATATATAATAATACTCCGGAGTATAATCCATTTTGTATTAGTAGTATTACTCCAGAGCAATTACTCCTATTAATAATATCTTAGTAATCCGAGGTGGTGTCATGTCTAGACCACACCGGTATGGAGTGGGTTATACTCCACAGTTACTCTGGAGTACCTTACTCCATTAACATCCCTAGCTAAGGGTAAATCTCTTTTACCTGTATTGCCTGGACGTCCCTTCAACAACTTGGATACTTGTCGGTTACAGCACATTTTCTTGATAAGGACTGGAATCTTATTTCAATATTATTATTATTCCCATTAATTTCTTATCCACATACTGGAATTAATATCGCCAATTGTATTAAATTGAAAACGGACGAATGGTTTATTCCACTAAGGTAGTTAAAAAGTAATTTATATTTTTACTTGTAGAATGTCCAAACTTATGCGATTTCAAGGATTTTTTATTGTTTAAACAATAAAAAATTCTGAAATCGCATAAGTTTGAACATTTTAATTTATAGCTAGTTTGAATAGATTATTTTTTAAATATTAATAATTTTTTTTACAGTTGCAAACTATAGTATTACTCTCGACAATGCTGCATCAAATAATGTTGCAATTCATGAATTAGCCAATCACATTTCTCAAGACTCTTATATGCAAGTTGATAAGGAGCTTTCTCATAACCGTTACCTTGCCCATATCCTCATTGTGAAAGATAGTCTAAAAAAATTGCTGAAGCTATTGGAAAGGTAATTATATACTAATTAAAAATCGATATTAATTTTTTTTATTCAATATTAATATTTTTATTAAATTTATTTAGATTCATAGTTGTGCTAAAGCAATACATACATCGCCAAAAAGGCATCAAATGTTTCTGGACATCTGTGAATCTGAATCTCTAAAACCTGTAGTTCCACTACTAGATTGTGATATGCATTAGAATTCAACGTTTCTAATGCTACAATTAGTTGTACAAATTAAAAATATATTTCTTAGAATGAAGAACAGAGATAAAACATTTCCTGAAATACCCGACAATGATGAATGGAAAAATATGGAGGCTATTTCTAATATATTAAAACCCTTTTATGAATGTATGAAGAATACAATTACTATATATTTAAATAATCAAATTAAGAAAAAGTTTTAGTATGATTTAATTTTAACTAATATGAATAACTAGACTAATTTTTAAAATTTTTAAATAAAAATAGATACTTTGAAAGTGTCAGCAAATTCATACCCAACTCTTAACAATTTCCTTTCTTCAGTTTGGAATATTCGTACTCATCTTATAAGTATGAAATCATATTCAGATAGCTTGATTCGCTATATTAGTCAAGCTATAATTGAAAAATTTAATAAGTATTGGGAACACAGCAGCCTCTTACATATGATCACATATATTCTGGATCCTCGTTACAAAATGCAATTTATTGCATATTATAGTATGGGACACCTAAAGGCTTCCCAAACTTTAAAGCAAATAGCATTTAATATAAAAATAATATCAAAAAAAATAGGCTGCTATTTTGTAGTTTAACTAATTTACTACAACTTAGCAGCTCTAATTTTTTAAAACTTATTATATATTTTCAATATATATGAGTTTAAAAGTGTGCTATTTTTATATGATATAGAAAAAATTACCTCAAAACATCAAATTTGATTATAAATTTTTAAAAAAGGGAAAGTCACATGACTTCTGCCTTTAGGTGTCCTGCACCATATTACCGTGAAAAGAAAAAATTGTTATTGTATGATCTCGATGAAAAAATATAGGACATTCGAATAAAGTATGAATATTTATTAATTAATAATATATATGCATATATAGGGGCATCCATAAATAACGTTATACAAGAGGGGTTGGACGAACGATAACATTTTTTTCAATAAGTAGGGGGGTCAAAAAAATATAACATAATTTTTTTAGAAAAAATTGGCTAAAAATTGAACCAGTGGTCCAAATTTAATGATTTTGGCACCATTCGATTCGTCTCTGTGAGAGGTGTCGAATGGTACCAATTTCATTCATTTGGATCACTGGATCAAATTATATTGGCCAATACTATTGGTTATTGTGTTTTCTTATAAAATTACTATAAAATCATTAGTTTTTTGTGAATAACTATTGATCCAGTGATCTAAATGAAATGATTTTGGTATCATTAGATTCGTCTCACTAAGACGAATCGAATGGTACCTAAATCATCCAAATCAGATTACTGTATCACAATATATTCAAGTTTTTGTAAAATTTTATATATAAACATACGGACTTTGAAAAATTTTTTTATATTAGGGGGGGTCCAGCGCTACTATGAGGGGGTACATAACGTTATTTATAGATGCCCCCATATATATATTTTTTATTTCTAATATTATTAAAATTAGATTTGAAGATATATATCGTTGTACATATTCCTCAACTGTTAATTATGATAATGAAATTCCTGTTAATGAAAATGAGATATCAATATTTGAAAACCATGTTGTCAATTTCTTCAAATATGCTACAAAGCAAACTTGAATAAGCAAAAAATGATCCACTTTGTAAAGTAAAATGTTATTTAGATGAACCAATTACTCAGAAAACTACCAACAAACTTACATAGTAGAAGCATAATAAAGAGCGATTTTCTAATTCGTCGGCAATGGCCCAGGATTTTTTGCTATACCTGCTTCAAGTGTTGCATCAGAATAGATGTTTAGCTGTGCAGGTCGTATAATTGATAATAGGCATTTTTATTGGATCTTGATACAATAGTCGCATTAATGTGCCAAAGAAATCAGTTGGATATGGCTGATAAATTTGGTTGGGATTCATAAATTTGTTAATTAGAGAATTTTTTTTTTTGTCTAGTTTGACAATTTTTTTTTTTTGAGTGGATTTAAACATGAATAGAAAAAATTAATAGATTTCACAAATTAGTAAGAAAAAAAGAATAAATACATTTGCTTTGCTTTGGTTATGATAGTTTTATATAATTTTATTTTAATAAATATTTCCTATAATCGTAATTTGAACAATAATGGTATTAGGATGTAGACTGTGCATGTAATGATCAATTTTAAGATCAATTATAGTTTAATATGATTAAAATTTTATTTTACAAATGCAGGAAAGCTGTTTTCATTAGGTTAGCCTTATTTGAAAAATTAATGTAACGAACTTACAGATTACCTTTCAATTCATTTCTTGTTTGTTCTAGAGGTCCGAACCGGGTTATACAAACCCGGGTGACCCAGATCAAAACGGGTGACCCAGGTTTATAATTTACAACCCGGGTCAAATCGGTTAAGACTTGAACTGGGAATTTATTGGTTAGTAAGTATTAAAAAAAAGGCTTCAAGCCTTTTTTTAATACATACTAACCAATAAATTCCCAGAATATGTTATTTTCAAATCATCTTTGCACCACTATATAAGTGCACATGCACCCCCACTCTGGTTCTCTTTAAAAAATTATAATTTATACTATTTGATCCTATGCCTTGGCGTTAAAATCTAAAATTGACATTACCTAATCCTATGTTTGGCGTTAAATCTATAATTGACACTATCCGATCTTATGCCCTGGCATTGGTTTAAATAGTTCAAATTTACTCGTTAATGCATGCAAGCATATATATAATAAAAAAACCATACATAAATAAGAAATAATAAATGCGATAGCCGTTTCTTAAATTAGACATAAGATCGTGATAATTATATGTTAGGTAAAATAAACGCATAATATATTAAATAGAAAAGCACATAGCACTAGATATTGCAAAAATAAAAGTTGCAATTTGTTCTTAAATTTTAATGTAATTATTTTTTTAGCATTGAGTTTATTAAAATAAATATATTCAAATCAATCGAATAGTAAATATTTGTTGAACCTGATAATATTAAATGAGAATTAATACTATATACATTTAAAACAAGTTACTTCTAAATACGCAATAATTCAAAGCCTTGTTTTTGAACAAAAGCTCTCGTCAATTTTTATGGGGCTATTGCATTGGTAGGATATCAACTCGCATAATTTTATATATCCAATTTTTATCTATATCCTAAGCATGTTAACTGAATATCATATGTAATTGAAAATAAAAAAAGTCATATACACAATTTGTTTGATTTTTGTATTCAATTACCGTTACAACCAAATGTACAAAACATTCAGGTTAACATCCTTCTGAATTTCTATTTCTATTAATAAACTTCCAATGCACTAGCCCCATAAAATAAGATAATACGTGATGGAAAATAAATATTCTTCTTATAGTTTTGTGTAAAACAGAACAATCTTCGCGAAATTAATGCAAAAATTGCATCATTTTTCTAATCATGTAAGATAGAAAGTAATGCGTATCAGTATTAAAGTAATATATATTGTCGCAAAAAATATAAAGAGCCTCATAATTTAGCGAATTCATAAATAAACAAAAAAAAACAAATAAAAATACAGACAAAAAATTGTTCACAAACTTTTAAAGTAGTCGTCTATTCCATATAGATTTCCGAATTGATATAAATTTTATAAAAAAAAATATATTTGTCAAAAATAAAGCAAATTAATTTCTCCCGTTCTTTTTTTCGACATAATAGTTATATCTTTACCGTAAGTAACTTGAAATTGATCTTTACCTTACAATGAGTGACAATGAAAGTTATCTTAATGAAAATTCTTTAGTTTTTGATTCAAACTGCGAAACCAGTGATAATATATCAATTGGTTCTAGTAATGGGGCTGTTTCAATAGTCAGTCAAGAAAATCAATCTCATGCAACAAAAAAGAGTAAATTGACGAATCTAAAGCGCAGGCGGAAATATGCAAAAATCAGTTGGGTATGGAAATACTTTGAAGTAAGCAAAGATAGAATATACGATGTTTGTAAAGTTAAGATTCTGAATTTAAGTAACAAAAAGGTTAAGTGCAGTCATAAATTTCTACACGACGGTAGTACTGGAAATATGAGTATTCATCTTCGAAACAAACATAGTCTAAATGAGAATAAAAATAAAGTAAGCTTTCTATTACATGTCGATTAAGGCAAATCGGATTCAAATCGGCATGATGTAATCCTGATATGAATCTGATTTGAAACCGATATTTGGCACAAATAGGCCCTATTTGTACCAAATATCTGTTTTAAATCAGATTCATATTGGAATTACATAATGCCGATTTGAATTTGATTTGCCTTAAATCGACCTATGTATTAATCATTATTTAATATTTAATATAATAAATAATGCTTATCTAATCATTGTATAGAATCAAGACCATGGCGTTCAACAAACATTGGCAGAATCTCTTGAACGAACAAAAGTTAAAATGCATAAGGAACCATGAAACCAAAAGATTCGGCAAGCAATTGCTAAATGGATTATCATTGATAATTTGCCGTTTAGCATAGTTAAAGGAAAAGGATACAAAAAGATGATGGGAATAGTCGATCCAGCATTTCAACTTCCCTCTGAAAAAAGAATTAAAAAAGAAATTAATGATGCTTATCCTAAAGCAGTTGAAAATTTGAAACAACTATTAGATAACACATGTGAGTTAGCATCCTTAACAACTGACCTATGGACCTCGCGTGGCAAACATGGATACATAGGTATAACAATCCATTGGTTGGCAAGTAATTTTAGAGTATATGACTGCCTTCTTTGCATGGAACGTATGCAATATCCGCATTCGGCTAAAAGAATTGTTACTTTCCTAAAAAAAAAACGTTACAGAATTTGGGTTAGAAGGAAAAATAACTTGTATTACAACAGATAACGGGAGTAATATGGTTAAAGCAATTGGTTTGTGGAAGAAGGTTGAACGTTTGCCTTGTGCAGCTCATACCTTACAATTATCAGTTTCTCGTGCTTTCAAAAAAACAAATATTCTTATTAAAAAAATAAAAAAATTAGTGAAGTTTTTTACCAAATCTCTTAAGCAAAGTGAACGACTTGATAAGGTGCAACAAGAATTACATTCAGAAATCCAAAGTAATGATTGCCCAGCTGATGTGTTAAATTCTGGTGGTAGTGATTCATCAGTAAATGTTGCAGATTCTGAAAAACCTATTTTACGTAACATAGCAGATATAAAGACGAAATGGAATTCAAAATACCATTCATGGAAACGGCTACTTAAATTGCATAAAGCAGTTGAATGGTTACATGCAAGGCTATCTTTATCTGACAATCCAGATGATCGAGCTGATAGTCGAAAATTAAAAAAGCTGCTTTTTTCACCACACGAGTGGGACCTGTTAAATCAAATCGTTACTTTGCTAGAGCCATTTGATGATGCTACTATTTATTTTAGTGGCTCACAGTATGCTACCTTATCTATTATATATCCTTTAATTGAAGCGCTTAAATATACATTCGTTGAATTTGATATAACAAGTAATGCTCAAGACAATGAACAAGGTATATCGTCCATAATATACATCTTATCTATTATCGCTTCTAATAACTATCTATTTTATAGTATATAGTAAATATTAGTAGCGTTAAGCTACTAATGTTTACTATATATTAGAAAATAAATAGCTATTGAAAGCTAAAGTTTTCCTGATATATTTTATATATCTTAAATTGATTAAATAGATACACCTAACTTTCGCCACAAAGAATCTTCGGATGATGATAGTGATGATTCGGAATTTGATACTTCAGATTTAACTGATGATTCTTCTCAAATCATCAAGTCAATGCGCCATACAATCTATAATTCCTTATTTGATTATTGGAATAAACCACTGATGGTCGGTTTGTTGGCATCACTTTTGGATCCACGACTAAAAACGCTTTCTAGTTGGGATGAAGAAACCCAAGAAAGGGCCAAAGCTGAGTTAACTCAACAATTCAAAAATATAGCCACTGAACAAACAACTGCATCAACATATACTACTTCCTCAAATAGTAACAATCTTCGTCGCAATCGTTTACACTCCTCAATTTTTGGTACGTCGGCTTCAAGCTACACTGCTTCCAATCCTTTAGCCGAATTAGAATGCTATCTAGATCCCACACTAACCCCTATTGCTGAAGATAATACGAACCCATTTGAATGGTGGGCAATTTGGAAAACAAAATTTCCCAACGTAGCAAAGTTAGCTAGAAAGTATTTGTCAATTCCTGCATCTTCCGTGCCCAGTGAAAGGTTGTTTTCGGATGCAGGTAATTGTATTACTGCGAAACGTACACAACTAGATCCTAAGTTAGTAAATAAAATGATGTTTTTAAAAAGAAATTCTGATGTAATTTCATTTTTTTAAATTAAAAAAAAATAAATAAATCAAATATTTTAACTAAAAACTGCATAATAGAAACTGATACTTATCTATCAATATGATAATCTAAGCTTCATTAAATATCTACTTCGACTGTGCAGTCTAATATTGAAATTTGTTCTGGCTAATTTCGCTTAAAGGTTGATCATGAGTATTAATTCATAGTAAATAACCGTCTAAGTTCATTACACTAACCCTTTCTAGCATAAAACTGTAACGTTTAAGAAGAATTTTTGCATTTTCCACTTTGTACTATATAACCTGTTTTTACCCGGGTACCCGATTTTAAAGTTACATGGGTGACCCGGATGATAAATTTGCATCCGGTTCGGACCTCTAAGTTTGTTCGCTTTTTTATTCATAGCTTTCTCCATTTTTCGAATAATCTAAAATGCTAATTCTATAAATCTATAACAAAAAAAAATATAATTATTAAAATAGAAATCGATCACAGCCCAAATTCAGTGATCAATATAATTTAATAAATTGATTAAACATGTAATTAATGTCATTAATAATAACCTATGTAACAAGTATAACAAGTTTATTACTATCTACTGCTATCGCTATTGATATTTTTTTAATAGTGTAAACGCACAGGGCCCAAAATAAAGTGCAGGGGCATTATTACATACAAATACAGTAATGCAGTATTGTACATGGGACGTGTCCACACTATGTAAAATGTCCAACGTTCAAGATTGACCAAAATCATCCAAGCCTATATCCCATGTTTAACTAATCAATAAAGTTATTTAAAAAAATATATAATTATATATTTTTTTAGGTGCTGAACTTATTGGTAAAAAAATTAAAATAGATTATCTTAATAAAATTTCAAGTAATTTTAATTTGAAAAAATGTCCAAAATTGTCCAATATACAACACTGCAGTAAAGTTTAAAAAATAATTAATAATTAATGTTTAAAATTTAAAAAATAATTAATGTTTGTTTAAAAAATAATTAATGTTTGTAAATTGAGAAAACAACAGTATTAGAATTTCTACTGATGTTACTTTAACTCCTTTTGATTGAAATAGAGCCGAGAAAGCTTATTCGGAAGCAGAACAGACCAAAGGAAATTTAGTTAAATTAAAAAAAATATCAATTTTTATATTTTTGATAGGACCTATGAGTAGTTCGAAGGGTGCCCACAGTTTAATAGTCTGGGTATAGGTACTAAGATCTGAGACCTAGGGTAAGAGTAGGGCTCAGATAGATTGCCCGTGTACAAACGGGTAGGGTACGGGTATCACTAGTACCTAGCTCTACCCGGCCCATGTAAAAGCCTACTATTAATAGAATCGTTATGCATAAGATAGTATGCATAAGATCTTTATGCATTAGATCCTTAGAGGGCATTCATAAATAATGTTATGTACCTCCTCATAGTAACGCTTGACTATACATGAGGATAAAATTGTTTTGGGTTCCAAAACCCGAAATTAAAATTTGAAGACGAAATTGTTTTTGGCCTATTTTATTTAAAAAACGAAATTATTTGATACTTTTTTTAAATAGATAAATTATAAAGAACATATTTATATAAATTTTATTTGCTTTTCCTTATAAAAAATTTTAATTTTCTTTAATAAAGACAAAATAGGCCTTTTTCAAAAATCAATTTCGGTGGCATCACTATGCTTGACCCTCTACTATATAAAAAATTTTTCAAAATCCATATGTTTATATATAAAATTTTACAAAAACTTGAATATATTGTGATATAGTGATCCAATTTGGATGATTTAGGTACTATTCGATTCGTTACAGTGAGACGAATCCAATGATACCAATAGTTATTCGCAAAAACTATTGATTTTATAGTAATTTTATAAGAAAACATAATAACTAATAGTATTTGGCCAATAACTTTTGATCCAGTGATCCAAATGAAATGAAATTAGCACTATTCGACTCCACTCACTGAGACGAATCAAATGGTACCAAAATCATTAAATTTGGACTACTGGTTCAATTTTTAGACAATTTTTTCTAAAAAAATTATGTTATATTTTTTTGACCTCCACTTATTGAGAAAAACATCATCGTTCGTCAACCCCCTCTTGTATAATATTATTTATGGATCCCCTTATGTATAAGATTATTGTGCATAGCATTGTAGTCATTACGTTAGTATGATCCAACAATATATAGTTTTATATCTGCATAATGATTTAGTGAATAGAAGTTAGGTACTAGTAGTTGTAATTTATATAAAAGGCATGTAAAAAGTTCTTGTAGAGGCAGATGTTTTCTATACCTATTATATTATAAAAGCTACTTCTTAAAAACTACATTTTTGACTTGATTATTTCAATTATAGTATCTTTATATCTCTTTTCTTCTGTTAATTACCAAGCTCATTTTTATTATCTGTTTAAATAAAAATGGATTCTCACAAAAAGTCAAGCTTGAGCTTTTATAAGACAATATATATGGATCAAAGTTATAGTAAAGCTGATAATACCAACACATCTTCAACAACCAAATTAATTAGCTCTAAAAAAAAAAGAGGCAGAAATAAATTGAGTTTTGTATGAAATATTTTAAAGTAATTGAAAATAAAAATAAATATCAAATAGAAATTAGAAAAAACAAAAATGTGGACAAGAATATTTATAATAAATCGACATCAAACGTTCAATATTGTCCAAAGCTTGTCCAGGCTTTAATAATTAATAAATTTGTCTAAAAAATATATAATTATATATTTTTTTAGATACTGAACACATTTCAGTTAAAATTAAAATATGTTATCTTAATAAAATTTTAAGTAATTTTACTTTATTTAATTGTTCAAAATTGTCCAAAATTGTCCAAATCATTGTTCAAAGCTGTCCTGTGACAATACTGCCTACAAGTACAACATAATATTGTTGATAACAAAAGACTTAAATCTAAAATCCACCAAATTCGACAAACAGCTTTACCTGATATAATCAAACAAATACCATAGGGCTGTTCGAAGTTGATTCATTGGTTAACATCACTTTTCCAGGACTCATAAGAGGGAGGGAGGGGGGTAAAATGAAATGAACATATGAAATGAACATATAATAATGAAGCAATTTCATTGGTTGATATAAATCAGGTGACTGGTGAGAGTCATTCAGTGTTTTGATTGGCTGATTATGTTTCGGAAGAGGGGGAGACTTCAGCTGGGGATGATGTTAACTGAAAAATTAACTTCAAACGGCCTTAACATTACATTCCTCTTGTAAAAGAAAGGAGCAAAAATAAATAAATATCGGTATATAATTAATTTATTATAAAAAGTATTTTATCCAATAAAAAGAACTTCGTACGTATGTACAATTTTTACATGCAAAATTCTCGTGATCTAGTGATCGGATCTGCATCATTTTAAAGTATGTATGCAGTGATCACAGATTGGAATTTTGGGTTTTCCAAATTCCTATTGGTCGAGCAAATTTTGTCCTGAATGATTCCGTAAAAGCTAAATGTTTATTCAAATATTTTTCTCGTCAATACTAAGTTTTCTAGCTCTTCACAATTGAACAAAAAGCACTTCGGAAGCTCTTTATTCAGCAGTTTTTTGTTGAATCGTTTTATTGCAAACTGAAATAACCATATATGAGAGGAATTAAAATTTTAGCTTTATTTATTATTTATTTGTTTATTTATTTATTTATTTTATTTTTTTTTTAAGTTTTTATTTTTTTTTAATTCGGTTTTTATTTTTAAATTATTTTATTTTAACTGCGAAATAACGCACAGAGCTATTTCGAGTTTCGGACTGAATTAATCTTAATTTAGACCGAAATTCGAAACCACACCCATCGTGTTGTTTCGTGGTTATGCAGTATTTATTTTTTTAATTTTTACCAGTAACATCAAAGAGGAAGAGGAGGGTGATGTTAACCGAAAGCTTAACTTCAAACGGGTTGTAGGTAGTAATATAATAAGCAAAATTGTCTAAGATCATCAAATTCTTAATTTGATTGGTTAGGTATCACGTGATTATGCTCCGCTTTAGACGACCCCCATATATAGAGCTAAGTACGTACGTTCGTATATACGTCAGCTACTAGTAACTAGTAATATCATGCACGAAGTAATAAATCGAATTTATATATTGAATTTGATTTCTAAATAATAATAATATTTCATTATTTTTATTTTTTTTCATATGTTCATTTTACCCGGGGGCCAGGGGGACCATTGGGGGGAGGGGGGTGATGTTAATCAAAAAATTAACTTCAAACGGCCTAAAGGTGCCAAAAGAAAAGAAATCGTCAAAGCCATGATTGAGCGGATATTTCTTGATAATGAACCGTTATCAGCACCAAGAAAAAAAGGGTTTCGTTGAATGATGTCAAAAATTGATCTGAAGTTTTATTCGCCTTTGACAGATTTATAAAAAGCGAAATGGAATTTAGTTATTTAAAAAATATTGTATTTCTTCGGCAAGAAATTCAAACATCTTGTGAAACAGCCACGATTATACATATTGGCAAAATTAAAAACTTTAAAATACCATCCGAATCCCAAATCCCAAATTCCATATTCCAAATCCTATATCCCAAATCCCTCCCAAATCCCAAATTCCAAATCCTACTCAAATCCCAAATCCCGCCCAAATCCCAAATCCCAAATTCCTCTCAAATCCCAAATCCCAATCCCAAACCCAAATCCCAAATCCCATTCCAAATCAAAAATCTCATCCCAAATTTTGAAAAACAGATA